>JAXGGT010033747.1:0-13328 GCA_035583425.1 Marsdenia floribunda
AATTCGTCGTGATAAATAAAATGTAATTTATAATAATAATTAAGTGGAATTTTCTCTACCACTTAATTAATTTAAATTACTTTAGAAATTATCACTATCTACACTTGTTTTTTGAACTATTTATTAATCTTCTTATTTGATCTTTTTGTAGGTTTCTAAAAAAAATTTCGGTGAAATTATTTTTTAGTAAAAAAAATACAGAGTAAAAAAAAAAAAAAAAATTCAATTATATATATATAAAGAAGAATAGATAAATCCTAACCTCTGATTGTACATAATGGAAAAAGGAAGAAGTTATTTGAAAATTTATGTGAATTTCTTTTATGCCCTTAATTTTATTTGATAACTTGTTTAGAAATCTACAAAAGCATTATATTATAAGATTAATAAATTGTTTAGGGATCAAACAAGCCAAACATAAAATTGAGACTGAACATAAATACTTCAGGAACTAAATAGACTAATTTTCCTTGGATATTGGAAAATTTTCTAATTTAATCTCTTAACTATATACGTTTTCTCATATTGGTCCTATAACTTTAATTTTATCCAAATTGATCCTTTATCTATTTTCTATTTCCCAAATTGGTCCTTCCAACTAAAATTTGATCATTTTACTGGCATATCCATTAAATTTAAAAGGGTATTTTGATCATTTTATGTTTTAAAAAAAAAAAAAAAAAAAAGTAGAATAGAGTAACGATGGTTTAAGAGAAAAAAATTATATATAATTTGTTCAAATTTGTTTTCAAATTATACATCTTTGTACAATTTGATTATTCTATTTAATTAAATTAAAAATTGAATAAATAATTAATTTTGTCCCTTATTTTTGTTATTAATTTGATCTATTATAGTCCCCAATATATATATATAAACTAAAATGGTCCTTTCTTTGTGACATGATACATGTTACTCATCAAAAATACTTAAATAACAATAATTTTTTTTTTTTTTTTTTTTTTTTTTTTTTTTTGTATTTTTTTTTTTCTCAAAGAGTGTATATATATATATATATTATCTGCACCAAACAAAAACAAACAAAAATTGAAGGAGTATATTTTTGTCTGCACCAAAACTTCGTCGGAAAGTTTTGTTCTGTTACTAAAAAATTCTACTTAGATTCACAATGTGTGTAATATTAAATGTCTCCGAGGGTGACCTTATTCACCCGAACGCCAACTTCGTGATCAATCTGTACTCTATTATCCTACATTGGTGTTTTGCCATAGACCTTTAATTTAGCTACTGATTTTTTCTTTTTTTTTTTTTTAAAAACAGAATTTTTAACCTATGTTCCGCTAACCCTCGATTGGATAATTGGAATCGTGGTTTGGTGCTTTATTCTAGAGTGGACTAGGAGCATTTTCATATATAAAATAAAAAAGGTTTAATGGGGGTGGGTGATATTTGATGTACGATTTCACTATGTTTCAAGTAATTTATTCGGGGTAGGAGGTAATGGGGAAAGGATAAAATTAGTTAAGCTTTGAATATTGAAGCTGTAAAATTTTGGGGAGGCAGTGGTAGTTGCACATTGAATAAAAGGGTGATCCAGGTAGGCAGGCAGGGAGGGAAGGAAGGAGTAGTAATGAGCAGGAGGACTAAGCACACTCGTGGATTGGTAAGTACAATTTTAGTTTATGGCCATCTTTTTTCTTCTTTACCAAAGGACGGTTTGTCTTTTGTCAATGGGATAATAGCGTAGGGGGTCGTGATGTTTATGATACTGCTGTTATACCATTGGCATCTGATCTTTTGCTTAATAATTTGGGGGTTTTACACTTCAGATTTTCAATGTTAATATATATATATATATATTTTTTGCTTTTACATTTCCATTGAATGGAAAGAGGTATATGATGCAATGATATATAAATCAAATAAGAAATATAAGATTATTCTTGTTTTATCTTGATTGAGTTGAATTTTCAATACATAAAAAGATCAATTTAAAGAAAATCTAGGTATGGAAGGTAAAGAAATGATTTTAGGAAGTTCTTATAGGCAGTTGGATTTTCATGGATCATTAACTTTGTACAATTTTATTCCAATAACGTCTGCTTTCAAAAACAATTCTAAAGGAATCTAACAATCTTACTGCATCTTTTTCTGCCAAATTTATTTTTGTGTTGAACTGTTTTAATTTTTATACTTTCTAATGCATAATGAGATGAGTAAAAGCTACACAATTAGCATGCTTTCATCTACAAGTTTGCTAGCGTTACTTGTTAAAGAGAGTTTTTTTTGGATATAACATATGGTATTAGAAGGATATACTGAAATGATTTTTTTTTTTTTTTTTTTTTTGGATATGAGGCCATTTTCTTACCCTGAAATTCAAACTAATTCTTTATAAAATAGAAAATATGGAAAGGTAGGTATCTCAATTCAAGAGTCTTTAGAACATTGAAATTGTGAAGAGACTATCTGACTTGTTTGATTTGAGAACTAATGCTATTTTTCATCCTAAAGTGTTTGAAATAACTTAACAATCCATCCACTAGTTGTGCCTAAATAGGATTGGTTTGAAGTAATATAATGATACAACAGAAATTCTTGGTAGGCTTGGACTTTATGTGCTTGAGTACCGTGCTAGACTATTGGTGCCATTAATAGTTAAAAGCACAAGAAGTAATTGATTTGGATATTTTTTTCCCCTATTTTTCTTTGTGCTGGGATTATAGTGTTCTCCCGTAGTGTATGGACCAAGCTGTTTGTTTTGTTTATTGTTTTGCTAATCTTACAAACTCAGTCCCATCTAGTTTATAGTGTTGGGCAGTTTTTATGAATCAAGCACTAAAACTTATTTTGTTTAAAGCAGTCAACCGTAAATGTCAACTCTTGCAGAAAAACAAAGATAGTTTGCACAATTGGTCCCTCCTCAAGCTCTCGTGAAATGATCTAGAAGCTGGCAGAGGCTGGAATGAATGATGCCCGTTTAAATATGTCACATGGGGATCAAGCATCTCATAAGAAAACTATTTATCTGATTAAAGAATACAATGCTCAGTTTGAGGAGAAGGTTATAGCTATAATGCTAGACACCAAAGTTCACTGTTATTTTAACACTTGAGCAATTCCTTTGACTTAATTTATTTTAAGTCCTGATCTGATTGTATTCCGATTTTCTTGCTGAATGTTTCAATTGTATTTGTTTTTGTTTTTTTTTTTTTTTCCTTTGGTTATCTCACGCAGGGACCTGAAGTTAGAACTGGAGATGTGCCCCAGCCAATTATCCTCTGCGAGGGGCAAGAGTTCAACTTCACCATTGAAAGAGGAGTTAGCACAGACAATGCTGCCAGTGTTAATAATGATGACTTTGTGAATGATGCTGAGGTTGGCGACGCAATATATCTCCCTCTTTAGGCAACTACCAGTGCATTTACTATTTAATGTTCCTATCTTGACAAAACATGTGCATATCTGGCAAGTTCTTGCCTTCCTATTACTGAATTCGTGTATGTATTCAATCAATATTTTCGTAGATGACGTAATGCGCTTTGCCAGCAGAATTGGCTTAAGTCAGCATGTTAGTTGCATGATCCTTGTGTATGGAGATTATCACTCTTTATTCACCTCTTAACATTTTTGCTTTCCTATTCATAATCTATTACTTCAGTTCCATCATATAGAATTATTAATATTGTTGAAATGGATGACTATGTTGGCGCCATAGTGTCGTATTTGCCCAAATACGGCGGCTCCCATAGCCATCGTATTTGCCCCTTTTCTTAATTTTTTTTTTTTAAATTTAATTTTTTACGATGTTTTGATCAACCGTCATTTCCAAGTGTCGTATTCGGAAAAAAATGATGATTTTGTACTCGCCGTTTATCCAAAACGACGAGATTTTAAAGGACGGCCGCAAAACCGCCGTTGAATTGTTGTATTAGGCAAAAACGACTGCTAGAGAGGTAGAAATGGAGGCTCGTTGGCTGCCGTTTTTGCCTCTGATTCCAATAGTGTATCGAGTCATATGAAATCAGTAACTTTCTATTAAGTCTAATTTATTAGGTATGGAACTCTAAGTACTTCATATATCTAAATCTAATTAAAAATACAAGAAATAAACCTAACATAAAGAAGTTACTTTAAGAAAAATCAGCAAGTATATATGATGTTGCAGAAATAATGGAAATTGCAATATGAATCATCCTCCTCCAATTCCTAAGTCCTAAATTAGAATCTTACCACCTTAAGAAACATTTTCTTGAAAATATATGACTTGATTTGACTCTGGATTGGTCGACCATGTATCATCGTATACCTGATCAATCAATAACACCATAAACTGGTAGCCTTAGATAAAGACATTGTTATTATGATGCAAATTTGAAAGTTGAAATTTTTACTGAAACTCACAAGTATGGTGACTGTGAGTGCATAAGAAATATCTAGAGAGTGCGAGTAGGTGGAACAAAAGCCTAAAATGCCACAGAGAGTAATCACCATTAATTGAAAGGTAACTAATATAACCAAACTTCTATTTTTAACAAAATAATATGCTCATATATTTTCACAAATAATAAAACTTTGAAAGGATATTTTAATCATTCAGTATTATTTTTACATATGTTTTAAAGACTTTTTAACTGTATTTAATTTTATAAATTAATTAAAATATATTTTAGCTTTTACAATTTGAAGAGTATATTCTTATTAATTACTTTCAAAAGTTCCAAATGTATTTTTATTTCATTTTCTCTCTTCTCTTTAATCTCTCTCTCTCTCTCTCTCTTATAATTCAGGGAATAAACATTTGTAAATGCTTTGATTTTCTTTATTGAAGATTTACATTGTTCACAATGTAAACACATTTTGGAATCATTAAATTTTTTTAGGAGTATATATTAAGAGTAGATATATATATAACAAAGTTAATATGTCCCTTCCTATTTTTTATACGTAATTAGAAAATACGCACATTAAAAAAATACGGAATTTTTAAAAAAATTAAAAATAAAAATTGATGTATCTTGTGATAGAAAAAACTAATTAAAATATTATTTGATTCTAATTTTTTTAATATTAATAATGAATAAGTATGAATCATAAAACATTAATATTATAAGGGTATTAAGAGAAAAATTTTAGAAATTTTACATTGGTTTTCTAATATAACAAGTTAAAAAAAAAAATGCACCTACCTTTAGTTTTATTCACTTGTCTCCCCCCTTTTCCTTCTTCATTAAAATCATCTTTTTTCTTCCATTCCAACCTATAATTTCCTAATTCCTCTACTTCCCATATAAAAAGAAAAAAGAAAAAGAAAAACCCAAATGTCCATAGAAATAATTCCCGGAGAAGACCAATTTCTTTTATTTTAATATCAAAATAAATCGTCCTTCGGTTTGTATAATAGTTGTAACCTCTTGCGATGCATAATAATTTTAAAGTATTTTGTTTTTTCTATGGATAGATTGGTCTTTTTCACCAAGCACAAGTCTTATTTTTGGATTGTAAATATTTTATAATAATTGCTTTTTAATTGTTTGTATATTTCTATTCTTATTGGGAGCTTTTAGAATTTTGTTTTTATATGTTGTGGGCATTAATTCAATATAGAATATAAGAATCGAGCAATTGTTATAGTTTTTTTTTTTTTTTTTTGGAGAAGTCTTGTTTTGGTTTTCAACAAACTTTAAACGATTTTGAGATTTTCATTAAATTTTTAAATATTTTTTATTGTAATTATATATATATATATATATGTAATAATTACCTTTTAATTAGTTCTCTAGTTGTATTTGGAATTATGAATAAAGGTGGTAAGCAATAGTTCAACAAGGTGGTAATTCTAACGGCAAGAGTGTGTTTCAAATCATGGTTGCCATTTTTCTTGATGTCTGAGGTCATCAACTTGGTAAAGGCCAAATGGACATTATTATAAATGGAGGATTGTACTTTGAAATAATTGTTCTTGAGCTCAAGAACAATTTTAATATCATCCCTGCGGATAAAATGCACTCTTCGGAAAGAAATATAAAAAATTTACGCATTTTTAGTTGAAAAGACTAAAATATCTTTTAAATTTATTTTTTTAATTATAATAACCAATAAATATGTATTTTAAAACAATAATTAAAACGTATTAAAAATATATATTAAGAAATATACTTTGATTTACTACTGTATACAACAAATTAAAAGAATAATAATAATATAAAAAACTCAGATAATCAATAAAATAATAACAGTAATTGGACATAGACGATGCTTGAATAAAAATGAATAAGAGAAATATAAATAATTATATCTCACAATTTAAAAAAAAAAAAAAAACAGGGAAAAAATTTTAATATTCCATTGACTAACCCTGATTGAATAATATAATAATAAACCGAAGATCGCTAGAAATTCTAACAATTGTTCAAGTCATATGTGTTTTAAATTCTAAATATGAATAAAACTAAACAACCAATTAAAAAGAAATTATTATAAAAAATTTACAGTTAAAAAATGAAAAAAGGATAATTTGTCCGCTGCCAAAACATAATCTTTTTATTTCTGTAATTTTGCTTCAAGATGACTCCATCTTCATTCATAGTTAAAAAATATCAATTTACCAATTTTTTTTTTTTTTTTAAAAAGTTACATCTAAACATATATATATATATATATATATTTGAAATATGAAAAATTGATATATAAAATATATATTATTTATACACACCATTAATACCTATCATACACCAAATATATATATAATGTGAAAATTTTTCAAGCTATTTTGTAAATAGAGTTTGGATCACTTGAAAGGGCAGAATTCGATCCATACGTAGCTCTGTGTTGAAGAAGATCTAGGTGGCAAGTGTAGGACAAGAAATAGATGCTATAGAAAATGTTTTGAGTAATGGACATCCTTGAATTATCATGAACCCAAGTGATGGCACCAACAACTCATTGGTCAAAGCGGAAGGAGTTTGGTTTCTTTTAAATAAGTTTTTGGAGTTCGAAATTTATACATAGAAAAATAAGAGTCAAGGAGAGCTTCTTCCCTAAAAGGATCTGACGCAAGTTGATTCTAAATTTGTCGTACTACTGAATATCGAAAGAATAAACCAAAAAATAAACTCAAGTGATGCCAATTCTAGGTGGTCAAATGGCAAAAAAGTGTACATCTTCAGTAACAGGAGCCGAGAATATAGAATTTTCTTGATGTTTTTTTTTTTTTTTTTTTTTTGTGGGAAATTTCTTGGTGTTTGTTTGTCCCTCTTGAATTTTTTTGGGCATAATTACTAGTACTACTTCTAACTCTTCACAAATTTTAATGCATAGCATATTCAGATTTTTAAGGGTGCGTTTGGACCAGCTTTCATTCAAGTTAAGTGGATTTTTTCTAATTGGGTGAATTTTATTTTAAAAAATGAGGAGTTATTTTTGATAAAATTAAAATTTTATAGGCATAATGATGATATAATTATTGGAATGTTAGTTTTTCAAATGATGTAATGAATATTAATTTTATAATGATTTGATAATTTTAGTGGGCTTGACACCCTATGATTTGATAAAAATTAAATTAATATAAGGTGTTGTCTAAATGCACACCCCTAATTTATTTTCAAAATAAATAGAAAACTCAAAATAAAAGTTAATCCAATAACCTAAAACTTTTAGACATAGGAAGAGTAAATACATTTTTTAAGTTATCACACGAAAAAATATTTAGAGAAGGAAATATGAACGAATACCATGGCACCCCCAAAATCCTTGGCCCGAAGCGCAAGTCAATGGACAAAATAGGTATTGCAAGACTTAGCCAGATATCCACCTATTTAGTTAGATTACAAGGATTCAACCCATTTACAATCCAAATACATTTAAATTTAAATGTATTAATTTACTCTGATCTGAATCCACAAATTTCAAATTTTAATTCTTTAAAACCGTGTCGAGTTTTCATGTTGAATCCAATATTGTTGCCCTTATATAAACTAAAAAAGATCAACCATAATCAAGCAAGTGAAAATCAATTTAATATAACAAATATTCTCCCTAATTTAACCATGGAATAATTCTACCGTAGATAATACCTTCAACCTAAAGATATCCTTGCAGGTGATAAGGCAATGGGGGCTATCCAATTAACAGGGAGAATAGGTCCACAACTGATCAAATTCCATGCTATCAGTTTTGTTTCATTACCCAAAAAGCTATGCCCTTAAACAAGGGCCAAATATCCCCTTCGTGGAAAACTGAGTGCCCTTGCCTCAAAGTTAGAACTAGGTGGTCAAAACAATTATGCCTCAACCAGAGGAATTGAGGTGTATATACATATATATATATAAGGACCGTAATATATCAAATTAACTACAAACATAAAACACAAAAATTAATTAATTATTTAATTTTTAAATTTAATTAAATGGGATAAACAAATTGTGTAAGAACGTGAAATTTGAAGACAAACTTGACCAATGATTCCTTTAACCTATCCATTAGTCACTCTAGGTCTATTACTATTAAACTTTCATAAAATCAACCTTAAAAGTTGAACAAGCTAGTTAGTTAACACGGAAAGACACCAATAATGTAACAACAATCAAACAAATAATTAATAAAGTTAATTAATAAAAGGAAAAAAATTACAACATTATTCCCTTCATCATCTCCATCATTGAACATAATTATGATTTCCAACACAAAATAAGTGTCATCTTAATTACTAAATTTTAAACTCTTTAATATATAATGTACTTTGGGAGAGTTAAATTGAAGCAAAAGGAGAGTATATCAAACATAATTAATTTAGGCAAGAGAGAGAGAGAGATATACAGGAAGAATAATAGATAAAATGAAGTAAATGCGAAGTTTGGTCTCAAAGTTCATTAAGTAATGCTCGAAGAAAAGTATAAGTAAACAATTGTTTCATGTAAGTAATACCTTTTTAGCTTTAGTTTTGTTCACTTCGTTTCCCTTTTTCTGTCTCATATATTGATCATCATTAATCAACTTGAACGTTAAATTACTATGTAGCATTGAAAATTTATAATATATCGTAAAAGAAAGTTCCATATTTTTATTATAACGACATTACATTAGTATACACATATAATGGTAAAGAACTTGTGAACGTATTTTCAGTGACTTGTAAATAAACTATTATCCTTTATAGATATATTACTCATTTATTGATTGCAGCTTATAGATAAATCACTTTTTTAAAACTTCTGCCAATTAGATCCCCTTTTCTCTACGAAAATAGTCCCTTTTAACTCTAAAATTTTGTCGACATATTTCATGTCATTGTGGCATTTGATGACTTAAAAGATTACATATAAAAGGAAAAAAAATGTGATATGACAATTTGCCATGGGCAAAAGTTGTAAATGATGAGAGACTTTGGACTCAAACCCATATGGTCTATGTTCTTTAATTAATGTTCAAACAAAAGTGCAATTGATTGCTATAAGCAATGCATTTTATACCTTTTACCTCGTTATTCGTTTTTCTTCCCCTTTTCCTTCTCATATATATTACTCATTTTATGTCTTTATGAAATGAAAAACATTCTCTTTTTATCTCTAACTTTTCAATAAAGCCAAAAAAGAACAAGTATTTATCTTTCCTTTAATTTCTTTTTATTTTTTTTCCCCCATTCTATTTTCAATTATGCCAAATAAAATCTAAGTTTCTTTAATAGAAATAAAAGTGTATTTTCTTTCCTCTCTCTCCTCGGTTCCCTTCTTTTTTCTTTTATTTTCCTTTTGTTTTTTAAAATTCGAGGCTTTTTTACTTTTATCGTGTCTTGAACTCATGATTTTTGCATCACAAGTGAAACGGTTACTAATTGAGTTATGTCTTTGAACCCCCTTTTTTCATGGAACCTAACAAAGCCCACATATGTATATAAATTTTTTTCCCCCTCTTTTATGACATGTTTGTCCAAATGCGTAAAAGAAGACATTACAAGCGCCTTATTATGGCATTTGGAGTTTTTTTTTTTTTTTTTTTTTTCTTCCAAGAAAACAAATACTCCCTTCTTATAAAATTTAAATAATTTATTTATATCATTTTATACCCCTTTAATTTCTTACATATATATATATATATATATTAAGGATTATTAGCTATATCAGTCTTTAATTTATTTTCAATTAGTTGATTTAGACTATTTTTTTAATTTTTTAATTTTTCATTTTCAAACTAAAAATATTTGGATAAATTAACCATTTAATCAATTTAAAGAAAATAATTGGTCACAAATCAATCATTTCATATGCAGACCTATAACTATTAATGATAGAAATAAAATTTAAGATGTAAATAAATAACAAATGATATTAAAAAAAAAAAAAAAAAAGAAACTAAGGGGAAAAAATTATTTTTGATGAATTTCTAATTTTGGGATTATTTTAAAGTTGAAATGACATATTTATCCTTTACTAAATAAAGTAATGTATATATATATATATTAAATATTATAATAGGTCAAAGGACTATATAACTTGTCCAAATATTTTGAATTTTAAGAATAAATATTAGCAAAAATAAAGAAAAAAGACTAAATTGGCTAATTAGAAATAATTTAGCAACTAAAATTGCCAATAATCCTATTTTTAATTATCACACTTAAAACCTAACTGAATTTGTGAAAAAGGAATACAATTCGTAAGTTAGGTTAGCTTAGACTAAGTCCCACAAGGCGCACTTGAACTCAACTATGATGAAAAAGGCCAGAAATCTGCTTATAAAATAAAAAAACTATATTATTCCAATAAACGAACACTATAAAAAAGAGGTTTTTTACGACATGACTATATACGACAGCCTTTAAACCCTTGTTTATAGTGAAATTTATACGACAGTTAGAGTAGACCGTCGTATATAGTAGGAGTATATACGACGGTCTGGAACCCTCGTTTATGACACACTTTATACAACGGTTCGAATGGACCATTGTATATAGTTTGAGTTTATATGATAGATAGAATAGACGGTCGTATTTAATTGGACTTTATACGATGATCGTTCTGACACTAGTTTATAAGTTATTTTAAGTATCGGTCTTAATTGACCGTCGTATATACTTTTAATAAAAAATATAAGTAGAATTTAATATTTAAATAATAAAAAATATATTTAAAAAAAAAAGATTAAAAACATTTTTTATTTTTTTGAGAAAATATATTTTTGATAAATTTTTACTTTTGGAATTATTTTATAATTAAAATGACGTATTTATTTATTTTTTTAAAAAAAGTAATAAATTTCTATTTATGTATTTTATTTATTATAATATATTAAAAATTAATTTATCTAAATATTTTAATTTGAAAATAAAAATAACTTTAAAACAATTTAATTTACTAATTAAAAATAGTTTAAAAATAAAACCATTAATAATTTTTTTTAAAAATAAAAATTAAAGACCTGAAAATAAATAATTAATAATTACGCAAAGTAACTATTTATGCAATTATGACACCGTGTATATAATAATATATATATGTATGTATGTATGTACTCTTGGTTGTTTGGTAGAGGCCGACCTGGTGGTGAATTTGAATTTTCCCCTCTACTTCACCCATATTAGTCATGTGGATCGTGCGTTTTGAGTAGTTATATATAGTAGCTTAATTAATTACTATAACATAACTAACTAATACATATGAGTCATGGTTTTGGAGCAGTAATTAAATGAAGGATCAGGATGGGGATTGGGGATTGATGGCTTCGTCGTCGAGCAGCAGCTATTCAAACTCTCCATGTGCTACCTGCAAGTTCCTGAGGACGAAATGTCTACCAGGTTGCATATTTGCACCATATTCCCCACCGGAGGAACCACAAACGTTTGTAAACGTGCACAAGATATTCGGTGCGAGTAATGTCAGCAAGCTTCTCATCGAAATCCAACCTCAGTAGAGAGAAGACGCAGTGAATTCTCTCGCTTACGAAGCCGAAGCATGACTCAAAGATCCTGTCCACAGTTGCGTCGGAGCTGCCTCTGTTCTCCAGCGCCAAGTTCTTTGTCTTCAGAAAGAGTTAGATGCCACCAATGCCGATCTAATGAGGTACGCCAGCTCCAGTACCCACGAAATCCCACAATCATATCCCCCTAATTTAAATTACAATTATGCCATATTATTTGCTTCATCCATTTTCTAT
Source organism: Marsdenia floribunda (assembly GCA_035583425.1). NCBI lineage: Eukaryota > Viridiplantae > Streptophyta > Magnoliopsida > Gentianales > Apocynaceae > Marsdenia > Marsdenia floribunda. The sequence continues at coordinate 12,115 of JAXGGT010033747.1, forward strand.
ACTAATCATTGTGATTAAGACAGGGATTAAAATTATGTTTACATTAGATTATGTGTTCAGTTGTTCAAGTAACCTCTACAAAAAATAATATAATTTAGGCTTTCTCCATTTTTAATATGTTTGATAGGTTGTATTTGTGAGAAAATATGATATTCTCTTAACGCATTGTTATATTTCATAATGTATCTTTGCCCCTTTTTGTTTCCATGCCAAATTCCAACATGAATATCTTGCTTAGGTAACAATTCTGATATTGTTTTGCTTAGGTAAAAGTTGTAAAAAGTTTTTAGAATCTTTATATTATTTTGTTTTCTCCCCACTCATAATTCTTCAAAGACTAGAAATCATATTATCAGGGTTCACAGCTAATGCATTTACATGTTCATATACCTATATATGAGGAAATATTCAGAGGGACAGATAGCAAGATGGGCAGAACAAGTCAAAATCTGATATGCTTAGCTCAATTATTTACAGAGACAAGATGATTTTCCTAAAGTCCTTATTCCTGATCAGTGGTGATTCACAGAAGCAAAATACAGCAACTGCTGCCAATTTTGCGACTAGAATTGTTAATACTTCTTCACATAAGCCCTGCAGCATTTTGCCGCCCTAGCTTTATGTGAAAAAAAGTAAGTAGGGATCAGTCAGTCTTGTTTCGCAGACATTATCATCAAGAAGTTTACAACAATTTTATACTCACAGAAATCCCAGTTGGAGCACTTTCTTACTTGTTTTTTCTTTTTGTTTTCGGAGGGTAATTAGATTTGTCAATTGTCATAACTTTCCTACCACAAAGAAGTCAAAAGAAAAGTGACGAATCACTAAATTACCACAACATAGAAAGCTGATACAGAAGATATATAAACTAAATATGATATCAATAATATTTTGATTAAATGTCAACAATATTAGCATCCTACCGTATCTAATTCTAAGAGGGCTAGGTTAAGAAACTACGAAAGTGTTTGAAATTCTAAAATGGAGAAACCCAAAGGGCAAAAGGAACAAAGAAGAGATGCAGCAAAACTTGATACGATGCAAAATCAAACCTTAGAAGAAAGAATCACATGCCAAGAAAGCTTGCAACTGAAGCAAGGCACTTCCGCTTCCAAGGAGAATCACCTGTCAGTAAGGACATGAAGCAACCTCTATAATAGATTGAAGCACAATTTACCTAAAGGCAAACCTTGGTCGAATCTGCCTTCGAAATA
>JAXGGT010033757.1:0-13327 GCA_035583425.1 Marsdenia floribunda
GTTTCTTTTTATTTGTTGTGAAAGTGTTGCTACAAATGAAATTGGATTGTGGGATTTTTTATGAAAATTGAATGCAAGGGAATATAAAAAAAATAAAATAATTTTTTTTTATATTTTATTAAATTCTCTCACTAGGCCGTCGCTAATATTAAACAAAAATATTAAAATTAATTTCATATCCCTTGCTACGCCGTCGCTGAATTGAATAAAATTTTAAAAATAAATTTTATTGCTCTAGCTGTGCCGTCGCTGATATAAATAAAATTTCAAAAAAAAAATTTTACTCCCCTTGCTGTATCGTCGATGATGTAAATAAAATTTCAAAAATAAATTACTATTCCCCTCGTTGTCCCGTCGCTGTTCAAAAAATTTTCAAAAAATAATTCTTTTTCCCCTCGCTGTGCCATCGCTGATAGAAATAAAATTTTAAAAATTAATTATATGGCCCTCACTGTGCCGTCGCTATTTATTATTAAATTTTTTAAAAAAACTTTATTGCCCTCGCTGTGCCATCGCTAATCCCCGAACATTGACCAAGAATATGACGACCTGCTGGCCGTCGCTGATCCCTCGGAATTAGCGAGGGCTATCGGATGTCGTCGGTATCTGCGACTGGAAAATCAGCGAGGGCCAAAATCCCTCGCTGAGCCGTCGCTGAACTTAAACAACGACGGCTCAGCGAGGGATTTGGCCCTCGCTGATCTCCTCTTTTCTTGTAGTGTTTTTTCTCTCTTCGCAATCTCTTATACTGCACCACTCTAGACTTTCCTTACTTAATAGTTCTTGGGTAGAATAAAATTTTGCTTGTTTAAGGAAGTCCTCATCCAAGTCCCTTTTTATTATCTTCAAGAACTTCTTTTCATCAGGAGAAAGCTTTGGTTCTAAACCAAGTGGGGACCATTTGTGGAGTAAATTAGTCAATAAGGGAAAGGGAAAACCAGACTTTGAATCTACCAACACCCATTTTTACCTCCAGTGTAACTTATTGGGTATGGAATCGGAAAGTGAGACAACATTGGTGCGAGGTCTGATAGAAAAGCTATTATCAACCATTTTCAAAGAAGAAAAGAAATAGCGAATAATGTTCTCGGAGATTTCAAAACCTAATCTCCTACAAAGAATAATTACTGCATTGCTATGAAGATGAGCTAGTTGAGCTCAAATAGGAAAAAGAAAGTTAGTTAAACAAGGGTCCATTGGAGTCCAAAGTCAAAGTAGGTTAAAGGAATTGGAATATGCTTCGTAGATGTAGAAAGGATGGAAGGATACACCCAAGTCCTATACTTTGATTCATCTAGACGGATACCTATGCGAAGTGCTACCAGTTCAGAGATGTCCATCTGATTATGAAGGAGGACAAAGACACCACAAGGGTCAAACTTCGACTTCCTTTTTCTACAGGGTTCTTCAGAAGTATCTAAGGATTTAGTCTTTTTTAAGTCAGAAGTATGAAGACCAATCGAAGTCACTAGAAGAGTAGTAGCTTTGGCGTCTCCAAGGATAGCCACAGTTACTGTTGGAGTAGACTTCGGGGCAACAACAGTTACAGGCTCCACTTCTTGAGTAGCCTCAAAAGGACCCCCTACTTCGGTATCGGAGTCCAAAACATCATCCTAAGTAGCAAATCTTTCACTCCCTCCTTTTCTCCTCATTAGACTCTAGTTCTGAAGAATCCTGCTCACTGTCAGATTCCCTCACCTTGGTTGGCTACTGATACTGCTCACTTCGTCCTCCTCTTGTTTGAGATTCTCATTAATTGGTGATTTGTTATAGTCAACCATATCAGAGTCTGAAAGTTCAATTAGTGGAGGGTCAATGTTAAAAAAAGGCAAAATCTCAGAAAATCGAAAATTCTCTATATACCTATGAATCCAATCTTCCTCATCACAGTTAATCATAGGGGAATTCAATGGACGAGTCATCTCTGGGTTAAAACCTAATTCCTACATTTCTTATCAACGATTTTTGTGGTCTATCTGTCTGCACTGGTCTAATCCTACTCTGCATATCTTTACAAATCTTCCAACAATCATCATGCAAATCAAAGAGGATTAGCGTAGGTATACTAAGTACCCTGATGGTCTTTTTACCCACTCTTTTGAAGCCCATTTCCTCACAAGTGCACAAAAACTCAACAAGTAAAAGAAAACAGGTGGAAAAGAAGAAGGAAATGAAACCTCAAAAGCTAAAAAGAAAAAAGTATACCTTTAGTCTTGCAAAGTTTGAAGCTTTTCATCAATTAAAACTAAACAAAGAACACAATAGCGAAAAGCTATCAAAGGAAATAAGAAGAAGCAAACAAAGACGATGAAGAAAGTAAAAAAAGAAGAGGAAGACGGTGGACGAGTATTTAAAGAGGAGATAAAGCCTCAAAGAAAGAAAAAAATTATTATTTTATTTAAATCAAGGAGGAAAGAGAAAGAGGAGCATTCAATAACGCCGCTGGATAGTTAAGAAAGGGGAGACACATCATTTCAAATATATAAAAGGAGAATTTTGAAAGTTTTTTGATAACACACTTCACATCAGTAATGTGGTGTCACTCAAATACTAATGTAAGGGGCCACTGAAGGGTTAATTTGAACTTCAAAAGAATTATTAAAGAAAAATCATATAATTCATGAACTTCCGAATCTCAATAACCTTATACTTCGGGGTGAAGCACAGATGGAGAGAGGATATGCATCTCTTTAGTTCAGTGACCAAGAAGTGATTCTCAAATCAGAATAAACAAATATATAATTCTGACTTGACAAAGACCGATGTGGCGTACCATTGAGTGGAATTAAGTTTTTTACTTTCAAATCCAATTTGGAGTCCACCACGCTAGACAAATGGCATTCATCCATTAAATCAAGCATAGGTCAAAGGACACTTGGCAGAGAAATGCAAATCCCAAGAGATATGCCAAATTACTTATAAAAGAGGGCTCTTATATCAGAAAAAGGGTAGTTTTACTATTCTTCTGCAGAAAACTTCGTCCTCTTCATGCAGAAACCTTAACATTATCATTCCCCATATTTACTCTCTAAATATTCATCAAGAAACTAACTTTATCGTCAGAGAGTATTACGAGGAAAAAGTCCCTCGTAGGTTTCTTTTTTAGGTGAAAGACCATTTCCAAGAGTAGTCAAAAAGGCATTTATCCAAGAGTCTCCAACTTCACATACATTTTTATACACCTTAATTGTGGATTAAGGTTTTTACCACATTAGGGAGTGGGCGATTCTTTCTTATTTATATAACATGCATGCAGAGCATGGTTAGCACCACTAAGAAACAAATTTCTCCCAGTTGTCTATCTTGTGATTTGAAATTTGTAACTCTTAAAAGGCAAATTTACAGATTCACACTTAAGCTCATCGTTATTTTACCACTTAATTAACACTAATATATATTAGCATTATCTTTTTGTAAAAAAATATTAGCATTATTTTAAAAAAAAAAAAATGGATATACTTTTAATTTGTAATATTTTTTTGTTATTATTATAATTAAAATAATTTTTTAGTCATAAATAAAAATATATAACTAATTGAATTACACTTTTGTTGTGACCCCGTTAAGCTACAATTATGTATCACTTTCGCTACTCATGTAGTTTTCTTTTCCTTTTCTTCTGCTTCCATTTTCCCCATATATATATATAAAGTAAAATTGTGTTAAACCATTTACCATACTTCACAAGGAGTTTGGATGAGTTTAAGGTACTGATGCTTAGATTGTAAGTATAAAATATGTGAAAGTAATAAAAAATATCGACTCCACAAGGACTGTTATTTAACTGATAAATTATTCTTCTTTATATTCAACTTAGACCAAAAATAGGGCAAACTATCCCAGCAACACCTAAACTTTCTCCAAATCCAGGTTTAGCACTTGAACTTTTTTTCGTTTAGCTTTGACATTCAAACTTTTTTTTTGTACAAATCTAGCACTTCCGTCAGTCTGTACCGTTAACCTGCTGTTAAGTCTACCATGTGCGCTGCACGCGCATTTTTTCAGGGGGCATTTTCATCCTCCAACTAACCCATGAATCCTTCCCTCCACATTAATATTATACATGTCATTTTCATTTTATTTTCTTCCTTTAAAAGATGTAGTTATCTCTCTCTCTCTCTCTCCAGTTCTACCTGAAGTTTAGCAGTACATTGAAGAAAATGGAGGGTAGTAGAGGCTCGTTCATACCAAAATGTTTCTGTGGTAGGACTTGCAGAGTGAATACGTCGTGGACTGACAAGAATCCTTTTCGACGATTTGCTACTTGTAAAATGCAAGTGGGATTCCAATTTTCTTTTTCCTATGTCATGCAAAAAAATTTTTTGTCAGTAATCCATCTTATTTTCAATGTTTGTTAAAGGTTGAAAGAAAAAGTGTGATTTTTTTGAGTGGATAGATCTAGAAATTTGCAGTAGATCGACAAAAGTGATTCCTGGACTACTTAGACGGATTCGAAGGATGGAAGAAGATGTTGACATTGCTGCCTCTGCACTGACAAAATCAGAAGAGAAAAACCTAATTTTAGCTGCAAGAGTCCAGCAATTAAGCCATGAAAAAGCTTCGATTAAGTTTTGGTGTAGGGTTCTGATATTATCAAGTGTTATTTATTTGGTTTTATGTACTTTCCTTGTAATGACATATCCAGATTGCAATGGACAAACTAAGAAAATGTTGAAATTAAATCCCTAGGGCAAAGTAAGAAAATGTAAGGGATTGTTTGATGGTTGTAATGCGATTGTTGGTGTAATGAATGGAAATTTACAATACTTCCTTCTAAATTTGTCAGTTTTTTCAATAAATGTTGGAGTTTAGTTATTGAAGTTATTACTGAGCTACACTTTAATGGAAAAAATGCATTATACTGTGCTTTCATTTTCAACCGTGACTCATCTTTACTAACCAATGCATACTCTTTTTTACTAACCAAAACAAGAACCATATGAAAGTACTTTTTCCTCAAGTGAAACCAAGTATACGTCAATCCATTTTCATTACTGTCAAAGATGCCAAAAGTATGTGCTTTAAAACTATCCTTTAAAGGACCTAAACACATACATTCTCAGAAACCTTGGCTGCCTGCCCTCCTCTATGAAATTCTCATGCTCAATTTCCACAGTTGAGTTTGCATGAGTCCTCAACAACTCTACTTTGTAATTCCAAACCTCCTTATACTGCTCCACTTCGTCCCCAACTATCATACTTATAGCTATTTTCCTAGCATTATAAGCAGATATTCTTGAAATTTCACTTCGAAATTGTTCATCAACTTGTTTCCTTATAGAAGCAACAGGAATTCTTGGATTTACTCTAATCCTTTCAATGTATCTTGATGCAACCTATTTTGCAGTGATAAACTTATTCTTCCATACATTGTTGCAATTGTTATGTGTCAAGTTCAAAGATTTTAGAACAAGATCTTTGCTTTCTGTAGCAGCTTCTATTGACACAAATATAAACCACTTGCAGTCTTTGGATGAGCAAATTGCTCTCGCTCTCTTAGGCTCATTTGGCCTAAACCTACAAGTCTTCCCTTCATTTATGCAGTAATTTCTCACTGCTATCCTAAATTCTTCCACATCAGTAAAGCTCATTCCTATATGAAAGTTAGGCTCCAACATGTCCTTCTAAGAATCAAAAAAACAGTATCTGTCAAAATCACCATCATCTGAATCATCCCCTAACTCCTCAAATTATCAACAGCAAGGTCAATCATAATTGAATTTGCTGGATCAACTTGTCCAATTGGTCCTCCAATTTCAATCAGGTTTGGTTGTTCACTTGGACCTCCAATTTTAGGTTCTCTTGGTTGTTCAGTAGGTCCTCAGTTCCAGGAACAGTTGGCTGTTCATTTGGTTCTTTGCTTTGTCCTCCAGTAGCAGGCACAATTGGTTCTACTCTTTCAGCTTCCATGGCAGCAAACTCATCATCCATGTCAGTGTACTTGTCAAATAACTGATCATCCAAATATTGGTCATCAGCCTCATTAACTGTTTCATCTTCAACTTAATCCTCGCACTCAACTTCATCATCAATGTCAGGTTCTTGTTCTACTCCAACCACATTAATTGCTTCATCTTTACTACCTTCAACAACAGCTTCATGAAACACAGGTTCTTGTGTTAAGCTTTCCTCTATTTCCATGTTGTCAGGCCTTTCAGGTTCACCCATTTCTTCCCAAATAGTCTCAGTTTCCATGTTTACAACAGTCTCACTTCTCTCAAATTCAGAGTTCACATTGCCTTCACTTCCTTGGACTAACAATGCATCAGTTTCAATCTCAATTTCCATGTCTAAACTCCCATTTGGTTAGACTAACACAATTTCAGTTTCAATTTCAATTTCGAAGTTGAAACTTTCACTACCTTGGACTACATTAACTGCCTCAGTTACCATGTTTGAACTCTCAATAGGCTGGACAAAAATAGTTTCAGTATCCAAAGTTCAAACTTTCACTACCTTGGAGTACTATCACAACCTCAGTTTCCATATTACTCTGACTATGTTGCACTAACACATCATCAGTCACAGTATATCTACTACACTAGTTTGAGTAATCACACCAATCTCTTCCTCAGTGTCACCATACCATCCCAATAGAGGTATCACCTTTTCCTTCCCTTTTTTAACAGTTTTTTTTTTCTTTTTTCAGTTGGTTTAACTTATTGTACAGTTTCCTCCTCAATTTCTTCAATCACAACTGAACTTTTCTTTGGTTCAGATTTTTTAAATTCTGGAAGACTTTTAATAATTTTGATAACTTCTTTTTCCTTTCTTCTCTCAGCATAAAATTCTATTACTTTAAACCTTGGAACCCAACTACACATACTCAATATGTCATTGTCATATGCAACCAACCTTAATCCAGTTTTGAAGTCACCAATAGGTTCTAAATAACAATACAACATAGACACGTCAAACAGGTTCAATTTCTCCAACATTTCACTTATATCTAGCGGACTCATTCTATCCTTATCACAATCATCGACATACCTCCATTCACCCCCTTTGTAGTGCCTATACCGTCTTTCTGTCCACCATTGCCCTCCATGGTATAGTTTTAATATGAACAAATCATCATTAGGCTCTGTAAAAAATTTACAGATAACTAAATTAATAAACCAAAAATTTCCATATGCTTAAACCATACAGTTCCAACATAATTACTTTATCATGAAAACCAAATGCTTAAAGCAATAACAGTTAACTCATTTGCAGTTCAAACCCAAATGCTTAAATCAATAACTATTAACTCCTTTGGAGTTCAAGAGCTAAACTTTTACATGAAGATTCAACAAGTTCAAATATTTATTTACAAAACAGAAAAAAGATCAGAGCTTTACCATATAGGGAGAAAGCGTCAATGTGGTTGTTCATCGTCTTCCTGATTTTTCAATTGAACACCATAGTTGATCTTTTGACTTCCAGCAACTTATGAAAAGATTCGGGCTTTTCCAAATTTCCAGTCACACAAACACAATTTCAAGCTTCCAGTATGTAAAACTATGGATTTCGATGGGTATTTTCAATCTTTAACAAAAATCTTGCTACGCACAGAAGATGAAAATAAAAAAGACTTTCAATTTTAAAAAAAAATTATATTTTAAGTGTCGAAATGAAATTACTCGCGCCTAATGAATGGGTTAGTTGGAGGACGAAAATGCCCCAGAAAAAATGCACATGTGGCGCACATGGGAGACTTAACAGCAGGTTAATGGCACAGGCTGATAGAAGTGCTGTATTTTGACCAAAAAAAAAAGTTCGAGTGTCAAAACTGAACGAGAAAAAGTTCAAGTGCTAAACTTGGATTTGGAGAAAGTTCAGGTGTTGCTGGGATAGTTTGCCCCCAAAAATATTATCATTGGGTTTAATTATCTACTAAAAGTAAATAAAAAGATATTTATGAAAGAAACAATTAATAATATGAATAGACTAAGACACCTTTGATCCAACCTACTCCTTTTATGAAAGATAATAGTTAATATTAATTTAATTCTCAAGTTTATTTACGGTAGAATTCTCAAATATAGACTAGACCTAATTCCTCAGTGTAAAGTCCCTAATTTTTTTATGTAAATCAATCAAATTCCTTTGTGATTTTAATAAACAAAACTGCATAAAACTATTGTGGAATTCCCTAACTTTAAAGCCTAGAAACCGCACAATAGAAATTGAATCTATTCCTAGTCAATTTTACTAAGTGTTATTATCACCTTCTTCCATTTCAACCTAGTCTCTTCAGATATGTAGGTTAAATCTAATATCATGCAATTATTGATCAAATAATCATAGACATTAAGAACAAGCAATAATAATAAACAAGGAGTCGATATTAATAAAAATAATAAATTAAACTACGAAATCCATAAAAATTTTGGCCTTCACAAAAGCCATTAGTCACGATAAAATCTAGCTACTCATAGCTAAAATAGAGCACAAAATTGTTTCTAACATAAGAGAGAGAAAGAGTAGAGAGAGTTTTGCTGGGTTGTGTCAGTCTTCAAGTTTTCTCTAATTTCTTCCCCTTTTCTAATCTCTTCTAAGTCCTTATTTATAGAAAAGAATAAAATAGAAGTCCAATCTAATTAAATCTCTTTGACTCTTCTAATTGGAGTCTAATGTCTTCTAATTTTCTTGATTTCGGCAATGACTTTATTTTGTCATTATCTTCTCAAAATCAGATATTTCGCAAGATTCTTGATATTTTGATATATCTTTAGCATTATTGATAATTTTATCCCTACAAAATAGAATATGATAATAAATAAATTTTCTATTAATAAAATCATGTTTATCACTGCATTTAATCACAATTAAGGATAAATATATCAAATAAAAGTCTATATATTTTAGGTATATCAACTCCCCCATACTTAGCTTTTTGTTTGTCCTCAAGCAAAATTGTAAAATAGGAATCATAACCAAAGTTAACTAAAGAGCAATGGATAATCATCTAATCAATCATATCATAATAAATATCTCTCTATTTTTCACATCTCAAAAAAATTGAAAACAATTCATAGAAACCAAAGTATGATCCATATAAAACTTCAATCAATCTATACAATACTTGTCACGCAACAAGACAATATGGCTCAAAATAATTTTAAAAATTGTGTTTTTTATTATAAAACCAATTGAACCAAACTATGAATCAAAATAACAACTCTTGATAAATAAAAATAATAATAATAATAAACACAACCATAGGCTTGTAAATTTACACATTCTCCACTAATTAAAATCAATCAATTAACTTAGGTCAAATAGGACTTTTAGTTTACAACGTTAGGCTCGGGAGTTGGTTAACAAACGAAAGATAAAAGGATAAAGCAAAATATAAGAGTAAGAAAATGAGTTAAGATAAACAATTCACATATTATTCTTCTCTTTTAGAAATAGGGAACAAATGTATCCCTTCACCTTTTTCATTATAATATTTCTCATCAAATCAATAATGTACTTCATCAAGTTTTCTCTCTTTTTTCTTCTTCTTCTTTTTTTTTTTTTTTTTTTCAACTCTTTGCTTCTTTCTTTCTTTTCTTTTATTTGGTGAGTGAGTTTTGTTTTACATCACCTTTTCCTTATTTGCTTATTTCTTTTTCAAACAATCGATTCTTTTCTTTCTTTTCTTCAACTTATTCATCTTTTTAAATGCATTCCTCATCCTCCCTTTTTTCATCAACCATAAATTTCTCACTCTTTTCATCAAATATCTTCTGACATCTTTCAAAAGAAATGTGGGCCCTACATTCTCTTATAAAGTGTATAAGGGTAGAAAAGTAAATAAACGAGGCTAATGTCAAAGAAAGTTGAATAGTTATGTAACTATTCTCAATTTAGGCTCAAAAAGGGATCTAGGGATTTATTGTAATATGGTAGGTACATAAAAGCTCAAACAAGTCAAGGAAGCCCTTATGTCATCCCCAAGTCGACTAATTAATCTTATTATTTTGCCTCAAATATGTAAAGAAACAAGTTTTGGTGTGCAAAAATAACAATAATAAATAAATAAAATCAACCAAAAGAGTCATTTATCCCACGATAAATTCCAAAAGAATCTTACAATATTTTTAAAAAATTATTCAAAAAATTTTCAAATAGCCTCATACCTCATTAAGATCAAAGTAAGTGCAAACTCAGTTAAACATCTATAATTTCAAATACTAAAGTCACTAATCATGAATTTTAATAACACAAAAGATGTGATGAATGATAAAGATACCATCATAATTAATTATTAGATAACTACCAAAACTCAATACTAAACTTAATTATGTCCATGAAAATATCAATGTGAAATTATTTCAAAAGATATTTGATATTTTAAACTCACGAAAATAATATCAAAAGATTAAATAATTTATTCTATCCCTCACATTTAAAATTCACATTGTCCTCAATGGGAAAATAAATGAATATGACTTCAAAAGAGAGAATACTCCCCTTTCCTTGGTGTAGATGAACTAATGGGGTAATAAATTGTTGGTGAGCCTTGGTCTGAAGAAGCTAAACTTTTTTGCTTAAAAGTTTGAGCATCTAAAATTAAGTCCAGGAGAAGAAGTAATGAAAGAGAAAAAAAAGAAAAAAAAAATGTAAAAACTAAAAATTAAAAAAATAAAGAAAAGAAAAGGAAAATAGTTCTCGTTTATAGTCTTGAGCTTGACTTTCTTTGTTGTTTATGTACCAGATATAGTGGAATGAAGGTTCCAATTAGCATCTCGTGAGGTAGGTGTTTCACCCAAGTAGTGCTTTAACCTCTGAACATTTACCTTAAACAAATTACTGGTATGACCCTTGAGTTCAATGGCTCCACTAATGAAGATGTTAGTTACTTCAATAGGTCCAGACAACCTTGATTTCAATTTTCCTAGAAAAAGTCTTAAACAAGAGTTGTAAAGTAACACTGAATCTTCAATTTTAAAATTCCGAACTCGAATATGTTTATAATGAATTACTTTAGTTTAGTTTTTATACAACATAGCATTCTCATTAGCAATGTAACAGAGTTCTTCTAATTCATTTAGTTGTAAAAGTCTCTTTTCACCTATTGCATCCATGTTAAAGTTAAGAAATTTAATAGCCTAATAAGCCCTATGTTCTAACTCAACAGGTAAGTGGCAAGCTTTTCTATAAACAAGACGATAGGGAGTCATACTAATAGGTGTTCTAAATGCTGTTCGATATGCCCATAATGCATCATCTAACTTTAATGACCAATCCTTTCTAGAGGAGTTAACTATTTTTTCCAAAATTCTTTTAAGCTCTCAGTTAGATACCTCTACTTAACCACTTGTTTGAGGGTGATAAGGAGTAGCAATTTTATGATGCACACCATACTTATTCAATAAAGTGTCTAGTTATTTATTACAAAAGTGAGTACCTCCATCACTAATAAGTGTTCTAGGAGTGCCAAATCTAGGAAGATATTCTTTTTAAGGAACTTGGTAACAACATGAGCATCATTAGTGGGAGTAGCTATAGCTTCTACCCATTTCTATGCATGAAGGGAATGGACCCATGAAATCTATACCCCATAGATCAAACAATTCACACTCAAGAATATTATGCAAAGACATCTCATTCCTTTTGGATATATTACGACTTCTTTGGCATGCTTTGCATTTAAGAACATAAGAATGAGCATCATTGAATAAAGAAGGCCAATAAAAACCACATTCAAGTACTTTATGAGCAGTTCGTTGTGAACCAAAATGTCCACCTACTTCTCTATCATGACAGTGAGATAAAATTTCATGTACTTCCCATTCAAGTACACAACTACAAATCACATTATCACCACATATTTTGAACAAGTAAGGATCTTCCCAAAACAAATTCTTAAGGTCCTGAAAGAACTTTTCTTTCGTTGATAAGTGAATTTGGTTGGAATATACTTGCTAAATAGTTAGCGTAGGGTGCGTACCAAGGACTTTTTGTGGTAATGGTGGCTATGCTCTTAGTTTGATGTTAGGAAGGAACGATCCCATGGATAACCTCAATACTCATTACTTGCTCAATCTTGAAATCCTCATTGATTGCTACTTGATAACTTTTTTCATCATGTTTCTTGTGTATGTCTAAATCTAGATAGATGGTCAGCAATCACATTTTCACTCCCTTTTTTGTCCTTGATGGTGATTTCAAATTCTTGAAGTAGGAGAATCCACCTCATAAGTCTTGGCTTTGATTCTTTTTTCTCCATTAGATATTTGAGAGTTGCATGATTTGTATGAACAATTACTTTAGTACTAATAAGACAAGAACAAAATTTGTCGAAAGCAAAAACTATAGCTAAAAGCTCCTTCACTGTAGTTTTATAATTAATTTGGTCTGCATTAAGAGTATGACTGGCATAGTAGATAGGTTGGAAGCGCTAATGTTGTCTTTGTCCTAAAACATCCCTAACTGTAATATCACTAGCAACACGCATTCGAATGGGAGAGTCCAATCTGGAGCAATTAGAATGGGTGTTGAAATTAATTTCTCTTTGAGGAGTTGAAAAGCCTGCATACACTCATTAGTGAAATCAAAAGGAGCATCCTTCAATAGCAAAGATGTTAGTGATTTAGAAATTTTTGAAAACTCCTTAATAAATTGTCTATAAAACCTAGCATGTCCTAAAAAAACCCCTTAAAGTTTTGGGATTGGTAGGTGGAGGAAGTTTGGAGATGACTTCCACTATTGCTTGATCAACTTCAATGCCATTATGAGAAATTTTGTGGCCTAGAAAAATGCCTTCACGTACCATAAAATGACATTTTTCCCAATTCAAAACTAAACTAGTTTCTTCACATCTTTTTAAAAATCTTGCTAGATTAAATAAGCATTCACCATAAGAAAAATCACCCATAAAAACTTCAATGCATTCCTCAATCATATCATGGAAAATAGCAATCATGCATCTTTGAAAAGTAGAAAGTGCATTGCATAATCCAAATGAAATTCTCCTAAATGCAAATGTACCATAAGGGCATGTAAAAATGTTTTTTTCTTGATCTTTAGGTGTGATAGCAATTTGAAAATAGCCACAGTGTCCATCTAAAAAACAATAGTAAGCATGTCCACTTAATCTTTCAAGCATTTGATCAATAAAGGAGAGTATGAAGTGGTCTTTACGCGTAACATTATTCAATTTTCTATAATCAATGCAAACACGCTATCCAGTATCTAATCTAGTGGGAATCAATTCATTCTTATCATTCTCAAGAACTGTAAAACTACCTTTTTTTGGTACTACTTGTACTGTGATGGTGTGATGGATATATATATGATTTAACAAGATTTGATCAATATAAAATGAATCACTATTAGAGTTTGTCACTTAAAT
>JAXGGT010033777.1:0-13321 GCA_035583425.1 Marsdenia floribunda
AAATAACAAATAAAAGTCCTAAGAAAGGTAGAGAGACATATTAAATATTAAGTATTAAGGGTCCAAAATGTATAAATCTATATGTTATCAAATAGCCCAAGAGTGGATATCTGAAATACTTTGAAAGATAGTTAGAAAAATGAAGTGAAATAGAAGAAGTCAAATAACATGTTCAAATGTAAGAAGTTACATACTTTAGAGACCAAGCCGCTAAATCTATTGAAAGCCTCCTTATAGCTCATCTTTTAGATGCTGCTATAGAGATCAGGGGTTATAACATCGGCTGATGACCGATCTTCCCAAGACCACCGCGTTCTTCGGATTACTGATATGTAAATTTGTGAGGCTGGGGGAGAGGTCATAGATCTCAGTGGCAAGCTTATCCATTCCCATAATCATGTGTGGGTACTCGAATTCAGGCTTCAGACAAGAAGGCCCTTCATTTGAAGTGGAGGCCTCTGCAGTAGCAGGCATAGTAGGAACAATAGAAGGAGCAGCAGAGTCCTTATTAGCTGGAGTGGAAGAGTGAGTATGAGCAGTGGAGTCAGTTCTTTGAATCCTTGCTTTCTTCGATGCACTAGACTCTTCTTCCCTCTGGGATCTCTTCTTTTGTCTTAGTTCCTTTGGAGGGAGTCCGAAGTGGCAGACTTCTCTTTGGAGCTTCTTGCAGATTTTTTCTTGGCTACTACGGCTTCAGAAGTCTCTTGGGCAAGTTCAGCAGTGAAACCTTGTTTGTTTGCCATTATCCCTCTTCTCAATATCCTCCTTAGTTCGAGGAGTAGGAGCATTGGCAGAAAGTTTCTTCAAAGCAGCTTGCCTCTCAGCCTTCTGCTTCTTCTTGATTTCCTCCAATTTGTCATAGCCCATGGCTGTGAAGTCAGAAGAGAGAATACCAAATTAAAGAAAAATCAAAGTTCCAACACTTATGAATTTTTTTTTTTTTTTTTTTTTGTCTAAGTCAAGTTATATACCAACTACAGTTTGATAACCCAGCGAGGTCTCCTCTTTGTAGTTTGTACATTCATTGGAAAAGACCCCGCCTGGGTGGAGTGTCCACATATTATATACATTCTCATCCTCCAGATTTAACTCTGACCTCCTCTCTTTATTACTACCGATCCCACACCACTCTAAACTCTCTTTACTCAACAACTCATTCATTGAGTAGAACAAAGTTTGTTCGGAGGGGTTTGTGCCCAAATTTCCTTCTATTATTTTTATGAAAGCCCTATCTTCCAGAGAGAATGACCTTGTTGACTTGGGCGAAGTCCACTTATATAAAGAATTTTTTACAGGTGGGAAGGGAAAGCTTACTTTCAACTCTACCATAATCCATTTTTCTCTCCAGTCAACTTTGTTAGGAAGGAAATCAAAAAGGGAGACTTTATTTTGGTGAGGTCGCATTGAGAAAGTATTGTCGACCACTTTCAAAGAATTGAAAAAATAATGGAGGATATTCCCAAAAAATTCATCGCCTACACTCCTACAGAGAACAATGACGCACATAATGTACCTCACTACATTACTATGAATGTGAGCAGGTTTGGCACGGATTGAAAAAGGAAAATCTACAAAAATTGGATCCATTGGTAGCCTAAGACCCGAATCGAAGTGGGTCAAAGGGATTGGCACATGTTTGGTAGACATGGAAAGAATGGAAGTGTGAGTCCATGTCCTATACTTCGTTTCATCTACATGAATACCTATATGAAGTACTACTAGTTCACTGGGATCTATCTAATTATGGAGTAAGGCAAAAGTTGGGCAAGTCCCAGACTTAGATTTCCCTTTTCCCTTTTTGGGCCTCTCCAAAGTGTCTAAAGGCTTAGTCTTTTTCAAATCAAAAGTCTTAAGCCCAGTTACTGTCACTCCGGAAGATGCTCCTGCAGCCACAACTATTGTACAATGGGAACACCGGGTTTAGCAATTGTCACTCCAATAGGGTTCGAAATCGAAGTTGTTGCAGTCTCTGGTACAAGTTCTTCAACTTCATAGCCTCTTCCTCCACCACATCTCCCTCACCAGTTTCACCCTTGTTCCCAACTGAGTTAGTCATTTCTTCTTCACCCTCAAAGTCTTCACTCTCCTCACTTCCTACAATTTCAGTCCCAAAGGAAATCTCTGCTCCCCTCACTTCACTTGGGTTATCAGAATTGCCAACTTCGACTACTTCAGGGTAAGAATTCTTATTTTTTGTGGGTTCATTAGAGGCATCCATTTCGAAGTCCGAAATTTCAATCGGAATGTCAATATTAATAGTTGGTAAAATTTCAGAAAACCAAATATTTTCTAAGTACCTATGGATCCACTCTTCCTCTCCACACTCAATCACCAAGGAACCTAATGGGTGGGTTTTATTAAAAACCATGTCCAGTTCTTTATTGTCAGGTTTATAATATTCTATGGTCCAACGCTCACCAATTTTTTTTCATCCTACTCTGAGTATGCTTACATGCTTTCCAACAATCACCGTGTAGTTCAAACAATACAAAGTCAGGCAAACTAAGTGCCATAGTTATTTTCTTGGCTATGTGTTTCAAACCCATTAGACTCAACGAAAAACAAACAAACTTAGAAAACAACAGACACAGAGCAAAAAATGGAGGAAACAAGAAAAGCATAGTGCAAAACTTATGAACCTACGACAAAAATTATACCTTTGTGTTCCTTGAAGATTTTGGAGGTTTCCTACGGTTCAAATACACGCACAGATGAAGAAAACAGATAGCTCAAGAGTAACGATTGCAAAAAAGCTCTAGTTCGCAAATGGCAGAAAATAGGGAAGAGAGAGGAAAAGGAAACTGATGGCAGGTTTATCAAATGAGGAAGAAAGAGAAAATGCCTGAAAAGAAAAAATAATAATTGTTTATTTTGATCAAAGAGGAGAGGGGGAATGAATTGATGTGAGCCATCAATATGCGTCGTCAGATGTTTCACAAGCTACACACCTTTTCGAATTTTGAAAGAAGATAAGGCTATGAAATAAAACCCTTTGGAGTTCTGCCAATGCGTTCTTCACATTAATAGTGAGTTGTCGCTCCACTACTAATGTGAGGGGCCACTAAAGGGAAAATACACTTAATCCAAGAAATTATCAGAAGATTACCAAAGTATTTGGACTCCGAGAATAACTCCGTATGGACTCCAGATGAATCAATTAAAACGACTCTGCATAAATAAACAAGGAGACCGTGAAAGAGACAATGAGGTGTACTTTGGAAAATAAATTTCCCGAAGTCCAAAATGTGTAATTCCAGACTTCGGGGCTCAGATCAAATCCACAGTCACAAGAATTTAAAATAATGAATTAAGTAAAAATTCATGATTACATCTCTGACACAAAAGTTGACTGATATGATAAGTTAATAAGTGAATCTATAATTATCTACTTTCAAACTTATTTTGAAGTTCAATAGGGGGAACATCTGATAAACATGCATTTAATAGATGCACATAGAGCTCGCCACTTGGCAGAAACTAAATGAGAAATACACTTCAGGTGATAACTCATTTTACTTATAAAAGAGGTATTCACATGCAGAAAGGGTAGGTTTTTCTACATACAAAAACTACGTAAACTATTGTTCCTCTCTGGATCAAGCTCCAAGAATTGTTTTCTTAATAGCTTTTCTTCTCCATTTTTCAACCCTTGTAACTTGATCGTCGGAGGGTTCATTGGAGAAGCCATTCTCCCTTGAACTTTGTTTGCAGGCTTGAAGCCATCGTGAAGTTGTTCTTCTTAAGTCTCAGCAAAATCCAGCTACTGTGTTAACATATTTACACATGTAGATCAAGATTTTATTTTATTTGAGTAAATTTCCCGATCAGTATCTTACTTCATTCTTAGTGAAATCGTTGTCGTTTAAATATGTTTTGATCATTTCAAAGACTAAATTTATTACTTTATTTTCAATGAAATCATTTCATCGTTTATTTTTGTTCTTGTTGTTTGACTCATTTCAAAGATTAAGTCCATTACTTTATTCTCACTAAAACCTTTGTTCATTCTTTAGGCATATTGAAGTGTTTTTAAAATTTATGTCATGAGTAATACTTGACAATGGAGATAAAGGTGTTATATTTGTGTTATGGGTGTAAAGAAATGTTTATTTTATTATTTATTTTTTTAACTTGTAAAAAAAAATGACTCAGAGTGTCATATATCTAAAAAGTCCTCTGTAGTGGATAGTGATGTCAATATTAGACCCAACACAAAAATAACAATGTTAGTGTGCTAGGATTAAAAATTCATGGATTTAGGTCAAAGCATGTGACTTGGGCTTCCTTCCTATGTTTCCAAAGCATAAACCACCCAAAGTTTCCTTGAATGATCATCAATAAAAATCACAAAATAAGATGCACCACCAAATAATTGTACCTTCATAAGGCCACAAACATCAGAATGAATCAACTTTTAATTTTTTTTAATTTTTTTTTTTTTTTGGGATTATGGAATGAAATAGTGACCAGATGATATATTTGAATGATTCAAATTAATACTTGGAAGGAAAAAATGAAAGATTTATTATTTGTGAAGAGTTTTTATTTGCCTATTTTTGGATATAGTAAACTTGAGTCTAAATCTAATGAGGAATTAAAATCTGTGCATCTATAAGTATGCGATTATATTAGATCTTAGGTTGAGGAAAATGTGGAAAATCATATTGTGAATGAGACTAATGGTGAAGTTTATGGAACAAACTTGAAAGCATTTATGCTTCAAAAACTAGCAACAATAAGTTATTCTTGTTGAAAAGAATAATGAATTTGAAATGTAAGAATGATGCTACTGTTATGGATTATGGGAATGACTTTCAAGGTGTTATTGATCAAATCTCATATTTAGGTGTTAAATTTGATGATGAGATTTTGGAACTTTTTGTGCTTTAAATTATTTTTCAAATATATTTTTAATATTTTAATAATATCATTTAATATTCATGTAATTTTAAATGTGATATATTATTAATTATTCAATAAAATTATTAATTTTACTAAAAAAAATGAGCTATTAAGATATTTTTGAATTACAAGTCTTAAAAGTCTTCTATTACTACGTATGCAGAAATGTTTTTAAAAATAAATATTTAGACAATTAAGAATGCCTTAATAGATTAAAAAAATGCCTCAAAAAGTTTCAATTTAAAAAATTAATTTTAATGATACATAAAATTTGTTTTAAAGCTATTAAGGTGGTTGTAGTTGAGACATTTATATAAAATGGTTCAAAGTAAGGAACATTCTAATATATACTCTATTAAGATGGTTACGAGTGTTTTAATAACTCGTTTTTTTTTTTCAGTATTTAAGTATAAGTAAAAATTTATATAAATTATTTTTTAAAAAGAAATTTTAAATTATTTTTATTAGCATAAAAAGGCTCCTTATTTCTTTTTATTTTGTTGATTGAATGTTTATAATTTTACTTTTTATTTACAAAATTAATATTTAAATTATTTTTAATAGAATTATAGTAATATTCTAAAAAATAATATATCACGTAACGTTGAAATTTCCTTTCCGTGTGTATATATATATTGTTGTTGTTGTTGCTTTTAATTTTTTTTTTTTTTGCCCTGGTACTGCGTGAAAGATTATCATTGCTGCTGCTAATGATGTATGATAAGAAACTTTTCATGGAAGCTATTATATCTTATTAAAGGCTGGTATCAGTACCAATATCACATTGAATTCTTATATGAAACCCACTCTCTCACTCTTCATTTGAAAAATCTTATGATTGGGACTTTGATGCTTAATTACCAGGAAAAAAAAAAAAAAAAAACAACAACCCTTAATTCAGAGCAATGCATGCATTAATTCAAACCCAATCAACTGGCTATAAGTATATATGAATGAATCACAAAAGAGAAAACAGTGAAATTAAGAAAAGAGCAGAATGGATATCCCTAATAAGCAGATTGTGCTGAAAAACTACGTCGTCAGTGGATACATGAAAGAGAGTGATTTTGAGCTGAAAAACAGCTCCATAACCTTCCGGATCCCTCTTGGATCCAAAGCTCTGCTGTTAAAGAACCTCTTCTTGGCTTGTGATCCTTACCTGCGACACTTGATGTTCCCTCCCGATAATGAATTTGCTTCCGTTCTGCCTCCGTTTTCCCCTGGCTCTGTACGTAATAATTATAAGACACACACACCCTCCCTTCTTAATTTTCTTTCTTACTGTTTTAACTCATCTATCTGCTTGCTTCTCTATACTGTATAATTAAAATTATCTTCAGGTAGTCATTGGTTACGGAGTGTCGAAGGTTATAAAATCAGGAGACCCTGCATTCAGTGAAGGAGATTTTGTGTGGGGAAAAGTTGGATGGGAAGAGTACACCATTGCTCATAATACCCTGGGACTTTACAAGATTACACAACATTCGGAGAAGAACGTGCCTCTCTCCTATTATGCCGGTGTCCTAGGTAAAACTGTAGTTTCAGTATTTTCCTTTTTTAAGTTCTTAGTATATCCCATATTGGTAGCGGATTAGAAAAATGACCACGGTTTATGATGCAGTTAACCTTACTTGAATTCCATGGAGGAGACAGGAAATCTAGCCTGGTGGATAAAATCAAGGCCTCTTAACCAGGCGTGATTAACAGAACTGTGGTTCCTTCAGTGGGCCTCAGAGAAAAGTAGATGATCGTTCTCTGCCCAATTATATGGGTTGTCTGACAGATCTAAAAAAACAAAAAGGCCTTCTATTTTTATTTTAATTTTTAAATAGGCTCAGAATTTCTCTCTCTCTCTATCTCTCTTATTATATATATAAATAAAATAAAAAAGGAGAAAAGAAATTAAATATTTTTTGTTATTGGTAGGGATGCCTGGAGTAGCTGCCTACTACGGGTTCTACAATATATGCAAACCAAAGAGAGGAGAAGTGGTTTATATTTCATCAGCAGCAGGAGGGGTCGGCCAACTTGTTGGGCAATTTGCAAAGATGATGGGCTGTTATGTTGTTGGAAGTGCCAGCACTAATCAAAAGGTCATTTATTTTTTTGTTAAAAATATTTCTATATGGGTTTCAAGCCCATCTATATATTGGGCTTTAATTTTCTTTGAGTGTGGATGTAAACTTACAGGTACATATACTGAAGAACAAGATAGGCTTTGACGAAGCTTTTAACTATACGGACGGCCCCGATTTGGCTACAAACTTGAAAAGGTAACATCAAAATAAATTTTTTATAAACAAGATTTATTTTACTTAGATACTTCTACAAGACTTGTTAAGTGAAGGTTTTAAAAATTTGAATCTTATTGAGAATGATCTTGTGGCATATTTCAGTTATGTGCCATGATCTTAGTTATTTTTCCCATAGATCTCTCTTGGTAACCCAGTATCTTTATCGACTAATTCGAAACGGATCTATGTGAATAAAACTTCAAAACTACAACATATGGCTCAAATTAGGCAAAAGGTCGTTCCTGGTGAAATTTAAACCTAGGTCCTCTACTTGATAAGTCAAGTGGAAACACCTAAATAAGGGAGCCACACCACTGGACTACCACTTTGTTCACCACATAGATATCTCTTGAATTAATCCATAAGGATTCAAAGTTACCAAAAAAATAATTTTTCTGTTTTTTTTTTTTTTTTTTTTTATGACAATCGAGTAGAAGCCCGTAGTGTGACTCTCCTTATACTTCTATTTGACTTAATCAAGTTAGAGGTCATGAGTTCAACCCATGTCAAAAATAACTTTGTGTTATATTTTAACTTTATGTTATAATTTTTGGGATTCTTTTTTCATATATCTATCCGTATTAATCCATAAAGATATAGAATTCTTTAAAAAAAAATTCTTTATTTATAATTTTTCGCTGTACGCGTTGTTTCTTCTCTTTGTGATAACTTAAAAAAAAAAACAAAAAAAGTCAATGTTACCAATTATTATCATTATTGAGTATTATTAATACTGAAAATAAATGTAATGTATGATGAAAAGGTATTTTCCCAAGGGAATAGATATCTTCTTCGACAACGTGGGGGGAAAAATGCTGGACGAGGTACTCCTGCACATGAACGTCCATGGCCGGATAGCTGTTTCCGGCATGATTTCTCAATACAATCTGAGGGAACCAGATGGGATTCACAACCTGTTTTCAGTCATCACAAAGCGCATCAGAGTAGAAGGGTTTATCGAACTTGACTTTGAGCATCAAATATATCCACAATACCTTGACTGGGCTGTCAAGAATTTATCGGAGAATAAGTTGATTTTCGTTGAAGACATAGCTGAAGGTCTTGAGAATGCTCCTTCTGCATTGGTTGGTATCTACCGTGGCCGAAACGTTGGGAAGCAACTGGTTCGTGTTGCCGCGGAGTGATCGAACTCTATATATATGATTGTCTTTAATTAGTTTGTTGAAATTCATACAATATCTCATGCACGTTTGCTGGTTTCGCAAAAACCTCGTTAATTAATTACTCTTAAGTTTCCTATTAAAATATTGGAATAATACAAATTGTTTGTGGAGTTTGAATTAACAATACTTTGATTTTGATTATCAAAAAAAAAGAAAAAAAAAAAACAATACTTTGATTTTGAATAAAGTCTTTAAATATGTATGAGATATTTATTATTTTTTTTTGAAGTACATATATTTTATTTGACATATATTTTATTGAAAAGTTAAAATATTATTTAGTTTTTATTATTATTTTGTTGGAAAGTAAAAACAGCATAAATTAGGAAAAGGGGAAAAAATGTAATAAATGACAAGTAAAGAAAAGGAAAATTATCGAATAAATGGACATTTTTTTTTTTTTTTTGGTAATTGAATAAATGGACATTTGGACAAACATAAACTAGGCAAGTTATTTTATTTTTGAAAAATACATGGATTTGGTCATAATCTTTCAATTATTGTGCAATTGGTCCATCTATTTATTAGGTCTTTAATATATAATCAACAAATGCATTTGATCTATTTTTTCATAAAATCAATTATTTAGTTAGAAATTTCATAGGTTCAATCCCTTCTATTTATGTTTCTTTGGTTTGATTCTAAAACTTTAATTCTATACAAATTATTCTTTTATCTATTTTTAATTTTTTAAATTAGTTCTTTTTACTAAAACTAGTAAAAATCTTATCAGATACCCATTTAATTAAAAGACTATTTTAGTCATTTTATAATAAATTATATTTATTTATATATTAAATAAATAATATATATATATATATATATATAAACCCTTTTTAATTACTGCAAAGTTATTAAAGGTGATGGTTCTTCTGTTTGGAGGTTTTTGATTAAAATGACATTCTTTTTGGCAGACGCACAATGAACCACCCAACATTTAAAACTTGTGTAAAAGACCTATATGCGATATAGATTTTATAATGCACATAGGATACGCGTTATAGATTGAAGCCTATAATGCGTATCGAATACGCGATATAAAAGCCTACAACGCATACGAAAGATGCGATACAAAGCGACGTGAAATTATGTCAAATATATTCTGCCCTATAACACATATGCCATACGCGATATAGAGCAGAGTAAAATTATGTGAAATTTAGAGCAGAGTAAATTTGGGATTTACATTTAAAATATAAAATTGAGATTTGGAGGTAAATCTTCTCTAACTATCAATTGCAACCAATCAAGATTTACCTCCATATATGTACAATTTTATATTTTAAATATAAATCCCAATTTAATCCTAAAATCCTAATTTTAAATGTAAAATTCTAACCTTAAATTTTTAATTATACTCAAAATTTGTCTTACTTTTTTCAACTTATATCGGTTTATGTACTTTTTATAATTAACTATTAGTCCAAATATATCATTATTAAAATTTTAATAAAATAAATTTTTATTCAGTCATAGTTGAAAACAAAACATCAATATGTTTTATGTATTTTATTATATTCTAAAAAATAAATTTACAATTTATTAGTTTAATGACCGATTGAGAGAGATTAATAAATTATGAGGGATATAGAATATAATTATACAGTAAAATGAGAAAAATTACTATTCAGCCTATATCGCGTATGATATACGTGTTATAGGGCAGAATAAATTTCATATAATTTTACTCTGCCCTATATAAATTTCACATAATTTTACTCTGCCCTCTATAATGCGTATGTCATACGCGTTATAGGACAGAATAAATTTGACATAATTCCATTCGCTTTATATCGCATATTTCGTATGCGTTATAGGCTTCTATAGTGCGTATTCGGTACGCGTTATAGACTTCAATCTATAACGTGTATCCTATGTGCATTATAAAATCTATAATGCGTATCTTATATGCGTTAAAGTCATTTTTACACAAGTTTTAAAAGTTGGGTCATTAACTGTGCATTTGCGAAAAAGAGGGCCATTTTAATCAAAAATCCTCTGGCCTTTTCCCCAACCCGAAGCTGGAAATCTCCGTCTACCTCAACACGATTGTAACCGTTTGGATGATTCCTTACGGACTCAGCAATGCTGTGAGCACGAGAGTGTCAAACGAGCTCAGAGGTGGTCACCTAGATCTAGCGCGTTTGGTTGTCACCGTCGTCATGGTCATGGCCATCGGAGTGGGAATTACGGTGAGGATCGTTCTGATAGGACTTGCATATAACAATGAGAAGGAAGTGGTGAAATACGTAGAGAGGATAATGCCTATGCTGGCCGCATCAAACTTCGCGGACGGTCTACAATGTGCTCTCTCCGGTACCATGAGAGGATGGGGACAACAAGTGATAGGTACTTTGGTTAATCTTAGGTCATATTATCTGGTGGGGATTCCTGTTGTGACAGTGTTAGCTTTCAAGTTTAGTTTTGGAGGAAGGGGCCTGTGGTTGGGGATAATCTGTGCTTTGGCTGTTCAGATAGTGTTTCTTTTGGTAATTGCATAAGGGACGAATTGGAAAGAGGAGTCCGAGAAAGCCATGAATAGAGTTTGTGACTCAACACTTTCACCGTAGGCTGTATCTATTCATGATTACATTTATATTCTTGTAACTTTACATTTATATTCATTAAAGATTATTATTTTAATATATAAATAAATATAATTTATTATGAAAGGATAGAAATACTTTTTTAATTAAATGAATATATGATCATATTTTACCAATTTTAGTAAGAAGGACCAATTTGGAATATTAAAAATAGATAAAAGATTAATTTGTATAAAATTAAAGTTTTAGGACCAAACTGGGGAATTTTCTTTATTTAGTCATATCAAACAATGAATTTTGATTTGCCCAAATAATAAATTTTATGAAGAGAGGGACCGAATGAACTTGTCCATATTTACTGGGGACTTAATAAAAAAAAAAAATCAATTACACAAAAAACATAAATATTATCGATCAAATCCACCAATTATATATATATATATATATATGAAAAGGAAACCATTAATAGTATATGAGAATGACAATTAAAATTGTATTTGATGGGGACCAATGTCACGACCTTGTTTTGAACAAAAAAAATTCCTGGTTTGACTGAATTTAAGAATGAAGATAATAATTCCCTTAAAACAAAATAGGAGATGGGGGGCAGAGATAGTATTCCTAAATTTTCGTCTCCATCCCACTCCCACTCCTTAAACTGTATAGATATCTTATATATAAGATTACAGAATCACTTTCTAGAAGTTATTTTTTTTCTTATAACGTACTTCGTAATATTTGATTTTTCTTTTTTTTTTTTTTCCCCTCGTAACTTTGTCATGCATGATGGTAATGTCATAATTTTTATGTACCATAAATTCCTTCTCCTTTTTATTTTATTTTTTGTTTTACATTTGAATTCTTAACTCTTATATATATATATATATGTATATTATTTTAACAATAGTAAAATATAAGAATATTTTAATTTTTTTCAAAGATAAAATTTTGGATATATATATTAAATCTATATGGAAAACTATAAGACGTATATTTGAAAGTTATAAAGGTTTAAATAAAATTTAGTTTATTTTTATTTTTTTTTTGAAACCAAAAAAATTAATCAACTTAATCCTTTAGTTTTACTTTTTTGAAAAAAAAAATTATATTATATGAATGTATATTAAAATTTTAATAATATTTTTATTCTTATCAAAGAAATTTACTATTAAAATTTAAAATTTATTCTTATAAATTGTGAAATATAAAATTTTAATAAATTGTAAATATAAATTTTAATAATAATTATATAAGTTTATAGTTTTAAATTTTTATATAATGTTTTGAATATACCGTGATCAATCTTTTTATTCTCATTATGTATTCTTCATTTTTCTTTTAAATCTTGTCATATTATTATTCTCAAACTTTCTAGATAGTTCTTTCACACGTAATTTTTTTCTTTCAATTGTATATGAAAAGAATTTATTATTGATGAATATTATTCAAATAGATTTGCACACTTACTTTCTAAAAATTTCATTTAACATAATTTTATTTTTATTTTTATTAATTTTTTAATATAGATTATTTTCACGTTATTTGATATATTGTATTTGCTTAGATATCTTTCAAAATTAATATAGAAATTTCTTCATAGTGACTAATTTTGTGTAAAAGATAATATCTATTATTAGTTTGTGACCTGCTTATTATTATTATGTTTATACATAATTCTTTTTTAATTCTTCTTGTATAACATGTTTTTTTTTTTTAAAAAAAAGAATTTATAATGTGTATCTTTTGTATAACATCAATAATAAATTATAAAATTTTTTACGATTTTAATATATATATATATATATATATATATATATTTTAAATTATATATGTGTATATTCAATAACTTGATTTGAAATTCTTAAATTTGTTTATGACTTTATGTCGTTTCAAATAATTCTTGAGGAGAGAATGAGATTTTTCTTAGATGAAGTTTGTAAATATAATTGATAAATTTAATTAGATTGAATTTTATTTATTATAAATATAAATATATATAAATAAATATTTATTATTTCTAAAAAAAAAACATCAAGGATTATTAGTTTTTCTTTTCTTCGTTCGATCGTTTAATGAAAGAAAAACTAATTTTTCATTTATTTTAAATCTATATTTGTAAATAAAAATAATTTTTTTTATATTTTTTATATAGATTTTTTTTTAAAAAAAAAAGCAATATTTCTAATTCTCGATTTTTTTTCCTAAATTAATCTCAATCATTATATACTTAGGGTAGAATGTTTATCTAGTATATTTGTATAAAAATAAAATTATAATATTTATAATACTAAATTATTAATATTTGTTAAAGATGAATCATAATAATTATTTTGTAAAAATTAAGGGTTTTTTTGGACTAGAGTGTTTTTTTTTTTTTTTTTTTTTTTTTTGTTTT
>JAXGGT010033788.1:0-13315 GCA_035583425.1 Marsdenia floribunda
AAGTGATCTGATTTTGGGGGTTGACTGGTTGAGAACCTTCAGTCCAGTGGTGTTTGATTTTGATAAGTTGAGCATTTCTTTTAAAAAAGGGGAGCAACAAGTAACTTTGCAAGGTGTAGGGGAGAGCCTTGTAATGAAGACAATGGCTGTTCAGACCTTGAGTAAATGGTTGAAACGGGGAGAAGAGGTTGATTTTGGCCAGTTGATGAGCCTGCAGATGAATGAGATTAAAGAGGAACTTCCAGGATCGGTTCAAACCTTCTTAGATGAGTACAAGGATATTTTTGAAAAACCTGTTGGACTACCTCCATCTAGAAACCATGAGCATGTCATACAATTAACCAAGGATGCACAACCATTTAAGGCTAGACCTTACAGGTATCCACACTTGCAAAAGTTATAAATTGAAAAGTTGGTTAAGGAAATGCTCGAAGATGGGATTATTCGAACCAGTAACAGCGCATTTGCTTCTCCGGTGGTGTTAGTTAAAAAGAAGGATGGTACTTGGAGGTTTTGCCTAGATTATAGGCAGCTTAATGCCTTAACGATCAAGGACAAGTTTCCAATCCCAATTATTGATGATCTATTGGATGAACTTAAGGGAGCAGAATATTTTAGTAAAATTGATCTGAGGTCAGGATATTTCCAAATCAGAGTAAAGGCTGAGGATGTTCCAAAAACAGCTTTTAGAACTCACCATGGCCACTATGAATTTAGAGTTATGCCATTTGGCCTTACTAATGCCCCAGCAACCTTCCAGTCTTTGATGAATAAAGTGTTTGAGAGGGAATGTTGGAGGTTTGTTTTGGTGTTTTTTGATGATATCCTGGTATATAGTGTCTCCTTAGCTGTCCATTTTTACCATTTAAGGCTGGTGTTTGATAGATTGAGGCCGCTAAGGAATTGTATGCCAAGCTGAGCAAGTGTTCTTTTGCTCAAAAGAAAATTAGTTACCTTGGACACATTATCAGCAGTGAAGGTGTTGCAGCAGACCCAGATAAGGTTAAGGATATGGTCCACTGGCCACAACCTACCACTATCAAACAATTGCGGGCTTTCCTTGGTCTCACAGGGTACTATAGGAGGGTTTGTAAGGCATTATGGGATAATTAGTAAGCCTTTATGCAGATTGCTCCAGAAAGAGGCGGAATTTGTTTGGGATGAAAAGGCAGAAAAAGCTTTTCAGTCCTTGAAATCTGCTATGTCTACAACCCCTGTTTTGACACTACCAGATTTTGCTAAGCCATTTGTGATTGAAACTGATGCATGTGAGGTTGGAATGGGGGCATTATGCAAGATAAAAGGCCCATTGCTTATTTCAGCAAAGCATTGAGTGGGAGAAACTGGAATCTGTCTACTTACGAAAAGGAGTTATTGGCTCTAGTAACTGCTGTGGGGAAGTGGAGACATTATCTCGAAGGTAATCATTTTATTATTAAGACGGATCATCAAAGTTTCAAGTTCCTGCTAGAACAGAGGATCACTACACCACCTCAACAGAAATGGCTCTCTAAATGGCTAGGGCTGGATTATGAAATTTGCTACAAAAAGGGAGTGGAGAATGTGGTAGCTGATGCTCTCTCTAGGCAGCATGAGTTAACAGTAATGTCGGGAGTTGTTCCCTCCTGGATCAAAGAAGTAATGGGGAGCTATGAGAATGACACTTTTGCTCAAGGAAAGATCACAGAACACCTTATGAAAAATGGCAATGTTACCAACTTCCAATACAAGAATGGTTTATTGTACATGGACAACAGAATATATATTGGCAGTGGGGGAGACATAAGGAAGAAATTGTTGATCGAAATCCATTCTTCTTCTCAAGGGGGTCATTCCGGAGTGGATGCAACTTATTTGAGGGCTAAATCTTTCTTTTTCTGGCCAGGACTTAAGCAGCAAATTAAGGAACTGGTAACACAGTGTGATGTTTGCCAAAGAAACAAGGATGAGAGGGTTCCTTATCCCGGTCTTCTGCAGCCTTTACCTGTTCCTCAGCATGCTTGGACTCATATATCGATGGATTTTATGGAGGGGTTACCAAAGTCTGAAGGAAAAGATACCATTATGGTGGTAGTGGACAGATGAAGCGCCCATTTTATAGCTTTAACTCACCCTTTTTCTGCTAGTGAAGTTGCTGAAATTTTGCTGAAGAATGTATATAAATTGCATGGCTTACCAATTAGTATCATATCAGACAGGGACAAGATTTTTACCAGCTGTTTTTGGCAGACTCTTTTCAGCTCCTTGGGAACTCAACTTGACTTATCAACAGCGTATCATCCTCAGTCCGATGGTCAGACAGAAAGGGTAAACCAATGTCTTGAGATGTTCCATAGATGTTTTACCTTTCACAGGCCCAACAAATGGTATAGCTGGTTATCTCTAGCTGAGTGGTGGTATAACACTACCTATCATACAGCTATCCAAATGACTCCCTTTGAAGCACTTTTTGGGTATAAACCTCCTATGTTGGCAGTAGGGGATTTTATGAAAGAAAGGGCCCAATTGGAAGCTGTGATTAAGGATAATTTAGAAAAGGCGAAGTCAAGGATGAAGTGGTATGCGGATAAGAAGAGAACAGAGAGGGTTTTTCAAGTAGGAGATTGGGTGTATTTAAAATTACAGCCTTTCAAACAATGTTCCATTGCTGTTAGACAGAACTTAAAGCTTGCCTCAAAGTACTATGGCCCCTATTTGATCATTGAGAAGGTTGGAGAAGTGGCTTACAGGTTGCAATTGCCTCCTCGAGCTCAAATCCATTCCGTTTTTCATTTGATTTTCTTCCCCTATAAGCGTGCTTAAGGTGTTGGGGGGCTTTTGCCACTCGATCTCCTGATGGTTGGGAGGAGCCTCAACTCAGGGTAACCTTTAAAGCTCGCCACTCCGCTTGCTGTTCCCTCATCTCTATGCGAATGTTCTGGCTTTCAGTGGAAGCATCTAGTAAGGGCCGATGGTGATTTGGCATTGGCATACGAAGCATAGGTAAGAAGATTCAAATCTTGATCTTTATTTATCTCCTGAGAAGGCTATTTCGTTGGAAAGGCTGCTAAAGATTAGAAAAGCACCCAAAGTAACTTCATCGTCTAGGTCTCTTGCAGTTCCCCTTGAACTAAAGGCTAGAGGTCTTTATATGAATGGAAGGCTTTCAAGCCCACGGTGTGGTACTGACCTCATACCCTATAGCGCAGGCCAAGTTATCAAACTACCAATTCAGACTCTTAAGTGTCAAGCAAAGGCATATTTCGAAAAGGTTCCCGCCCCCTGCAAAGATGAAACCTCCCAGACCTCTTGATATAGATGAAGCTACCCGTACCCGAAAGCCCGACCCTAGGGACCGGGGAAGCTTCGTGACATCTATCCAACTCTGTTGCCGAGGAAGTCGTTTTTAATAATTGAACTCCAATACCAACAATTTCTCTTTACGAGTTGCTCAGCTCATTGCTGGTATTCTACAAGCATGGGTGTTACCTCCGACCACTAATGCCATTCTTTCTCTTATTTGTGGCAGGATTCGGGGGATTCCACTTACCATATTCCCAATAAAAGACGAAAGGCTATAAAAACTCAGCAGAAATGGAGAATTCACTGTTAGATCAGCATGGAGCAGAAATCGGAATCCTTTTGAACCATGGGCGAAATGTCTGTGGAAAATCAAAAAGCTCCAACGAAGGCTGTGGAAGGGTCTTTTTTAGACTCTACCACTTTCACTATTAGGGGGAGGCGAGACTACACCGATGCTTAGATAGAAATCAAAGTCAATCAACCCCGGTGTAGGTA
This sequence comes from Marsdenia floribunda, assembly GCA_035583425.1. NCBI lineage: Eukaryota > Viridiplantae > Streptophyta > Magnoliopsida > Gentianales > Apocynaceae > Marsdenia > Marsdenia floribunda. The sequence continues at coordinate 3,778 of JAXGGT010033788.1, forward strand.
GCTGTTAGGCTACTCTTTTTCTTCCTATTGCTTCCAATAGATAGGCTGCTGAGTCTGTCTGCTCTAAAGGAAGTAGATCTATAGATTCCTCCGAAAGAGCTTCCTCTGCTTTGGATTTCTTACATATTGCGTGCGATTGCTTTGTCACTCAAACTATTGCCCAAGAACATCCCTCAATCCCTGTCCTAACTCTAGCTATAGGACAAAGGGGAAGACTTCCTGGGTAGATATTCATTAAAACAAAAGCCAAGCAGGAAAAAGCTTCTCTAGAGCTATAAGTCACAGCGGAGTAAGCTATCTGATTATATATGCCTTCCCTGCGGTCAGAACCAGAACCTTTGAGCTTTCTGCTTTTTTGTTTCCTAATATGTGTGTACATATTGATTGTATCAGTACTACCTGCGAGCTAAGAGCTAAGCAATTTCTTTTTCTATGGCGTTTTAATACTCACCCCTGAAAGTGAAATAGAGATAGAGAGAATCTATTAAGTTGGAAGGCGGAAAGAAGCACTGACTAAGATTTGAATGGGGATGGGGTTTCCCTCCCTTTTAAGTTCTCGTCTCAGATCAGATTTGTAGCAATTCCAAAGCAATCAATAGTAGCGGGAGGACTTCATTCAGTGAGTTAAACTTCCTTCGAACCAAGCCAATGCCTGGACATTACATCTCGCTGAAGACTTTATTTGATATATTTCTCTTTCCTTTTCTCCGGCATGCATTCTATTGTCGCCCAACATATGGAATGGTAGCCCTTCTTTCGTGCAAGAGTCTCGTCAGGTTCACCAGGTTATATACCGCGGACCCACCCACAGACTGCAGGCCTATCGACTTCTCTTTCAAAAGCATATTCAGTCGTACAGGCGCTACTATCAGATTCATGGGATGAGGGCCAAGCCCAATCTTCCGAGAATCTACACATCCTTACAAGGAATCGACACAAGCTGGGGAATGGTTTGAAGAAAGCGCCCTATCTATGTAGCCAGCCCAGAACCGGATTCTATTATCAATGTATCGTACCCCGGGCTAGTACTCTCTTTCGATAGCCTTTCGAGTCCATTTAGTAAAGGCAAGAGGAATGCGGCGGATAGGATTGATTGGATACCCGAGGTCCTCCTTTTGACATTCATTCCCACTGGGTCTATGTTAGGAAGAACGAGCCCATCATATCATCGAAAGGCTAAAAAGAAAGAAATGGGAGTCAACCTGGCCCCCGAAAGAGATGACCGGCCGACCGCGGCTTAAGGTCGGAGAGAATGACATGGCTTGAGCCTTCTCAAAGAAGGGAGCTATTGGCTGCTACTTCACATTACTTTTAAGCTGAGGGGTCCTACCTAGAAAAACTATATAAAGAAAAAAAGGGCGGTTAAGCAAAGAAAGGAATTGTATGAAATGTGGGGGGACTTTTCCTTTCAATGTTCCTAACGGGTTTATGAGTACAGCCTGAGTCGACCCGCCTTTCTGGCTACTGGTATGTAGGTCTATCTTAGTATGTCCAGAGTACTTTTTAGTAGCAAGTCATGGGTGGAAAGGTGTTACCGGCTATGAATGAGTTCCGCGACTTACACCGGCACCGGACCCGCGAGCTTGCCCATAGCTCGCTCATTGAAGGTCTATTGTTGCATTCGTGGTGGTAGTTGAAGGAGCCCATACATGAGCGGAAACTTCGATATTCAACGACTAACGATAACGGTAGCTTATATGCTCGACGAACCCTTAACTAACTAACTCCACCATATTCGAACGTGCACAAACCTCTGTAAAATGGAAGGCTTACCACTGTGCTATATTCGAAGTAAGTTGACATCGAAAGTGAATCCTTTTCGATTTCGGCTCCGCATAGGGAAAGGATACAGATAGGAATGAAGGTAAGATGACTATAGGCAAGAAAGATAGAATTGAACCTAAAGCTTGCCCCCGAAACATTTGGAAGGAATGCCGCCCTTAGCGGCCTCCTTCTATCGACATCGACGGCTCCGAGGAAAAGAGCATCTTATGGCCATGACCAGCTAAAGATCATTGTCATCTCACGAATTGGATTTGAACCAAAATAAAGCTACTTTCCTTTTAGTAGATCGTGAGTGGGTCTGTCGTCCTCCTCATTATAGTCCTCCTAAAATCAATAGCATTTCGTCGGAATACATCCTGTCTTTTCACCTTAGTAGTCCTATGCATAGTCAGTACTATAGCCCCAATCATGGCTACTAATAAAATAAGACTAGGAACCAAAAACCAGACGGAATAGTAGGTATAAAGTAAATTGCCCAATGTTTCCAAGTTAGTCCAACTTCGTACCTTTCCGGCATAAACCGTATATCTCAGAGAGGTCGTATTTCTTTGGGTTGGTAGTAATGGAATGCTTTCATTATCTAAAATGAAGAACATTTCCCACCAAAAGATCAGTCCAATAATACCACTCACTGGTAAATAGCGCAAGACTTCTTCGTGAATCTCCGCTATTTGAATATGGAACATCATAACAACGAATAGGAATAAAACGGCTATAGCTCCTATATGAACTACTGGGAAGATCATAGCGAAGAAGTCGAGACCTAACAAAAGAAGTAAACCTGAAGTGTTGCGAAAGACTGGGATGGGAAACAAAACGGAATGTACCGGATTTTTAGCACGTACAACCATCAAACCAGAGACCAAAGCAGGGCTAGACAAAACAGAAAGTATCATAGTACGTCGTCCTTCCCTGAAATGGAACTTTCATGCTAGTTCTTGCTCCAGCATGAAAGTCGATCTATTACGACCAGCGCGGTTGTTCGTATTTCATTTTCTTCTTCCAAGCCAAGCCCTTCTTAGAAAGCACTCACTGAGTTACTTACGGAATCTCAAATCTCTCTCGACGCCGAGAATTATTTATGTGCCCAGGTCGATTAGAGGTTCGGCTTCCTTCTCCCCCACCCACCTTTTCTTTTAGCGTCCTGGGCCCCTGATAAAAATAAGCTGAAATCAAAAAGAAAGAAGAGAAATTGGGCCATCTTCCCGAGGGAGGCCGCCTTCTCTCAGGCCCGCAGTCTTCTACTTCTAGTCGACTGCTCTATGGCGGGCTTCCCTCTTTCCTGGGCTCTGCTCGCTCGTCTACGCTCCAACCCAGCAAGTAATAATTGAAATCCAAATTTCCTTGCGATTTCAAACTTGTCGTCAAAAAAAAGGCAATCAATTAGAATCAAGAAAAAAATGGAAATAGTAAATCAAGATCTAGATGGGTTCCTATCTTTATCTCTATCCACGGAGATACCTATCTATATGGAGAGAGATCTATCTATGAATCAATCTATACTATCCTCTATCCGGATAGATATGTCCCTATGAGGGACTACGCCGATCTTTATATGTTTTGGCCACGTCCGTTTCCGCTCCGAAGAAGAAGGTTTGGATCTTTCAATCTTATGTCGTGAGGGATGTGACCTATGTTAGGTCCATAAGATACCACAGCTTTTGGTGTTCTATGATTCACCTCCGAATAATGAGTAGGTAGTTCGATCCTTTTTATTTTTCTCTTCATAGTAAACTGATGGGGGGATGCGGAGCAATGGGTCTTCTTCCTATATAAAGAAGAGTTGTCAACTATAGAACTTCTTGTTCGAGTAGAAATATATCGGTTTTTCTCGTTCCTTCTCTTCGATAAGAATAGGGATTTGAAATGATACAAATTCCTCTTCATTCTGTTGTGCTCAGCGAAAGAACTGCCTAAGCATACTTTTTCGGATCCAAACTTCTTTGTTCTTTCTAAGTCTTCTTCTTGCATATAAGAACGCAACCGTTGCAAAAACCGGGATTTTAGTAGTAGGCGGCATCCCCTCTTAGTTTTGAGTAGGCGGAACCATTCTGTTTTTGTTCTTCTCCACATTCTTATCGGGTGATCCAGGAATTTGCCTATGATTTTTTCAATTGATATTTCGATATAGAAAAATCTCCTTATTTCTTCACTGCGGGTTCTCGCAACATTTTCTTGAAAAGATATTATATCGCCGTGGGAAACTTTAAAATGAGTAATGCTTACCATTCCATTATTCACACAAACCCTTCGATGACTTATCGGCTGCCTTGCTTGAGGAATAGTTTCACGAAAATGGAGACGAACCGGAATAACGTCCGATCTTGTTTCTGGATTGAGTAGAAAAGGGATATATGAAGTTCGTTCTGTTCTTCTGTGCATCTCTGTGATGGGTAAATCTCCATGAAAAAGGGACAACTTGCGTGTAGTTTGTGATTGGATGTAACTGTTAAGATTTTTTCTCGAATAAATCTTACAGAATTTGGTACAAACCCAAAAACAAAAGGAAATAGAGCTAGCTAACTTTTAACCTCAGACAAAATTGAATTCAGAGAAGTTGAAATAAGCATACAATAGTCAATATTGCTGAAGGCAACTCTTCCTCACTGTTCATCTGCACAAAACGCTTCCTCAGCCGATAGGTGCCTCGGAGATCCAGATTATATTCTTACTTGACTTCATTTGAGGGCTGATGGAGAATCATTAGCCTTTCTTGATTCTAGGTTCTGGCTAGAGCTTCTAGGGCACCCGCCTCGACATTCACCTCTCTCGGTGTGTGCCAAATTTCCACAATTTGGAGATTGCTCAACAATGATCTACAATCAGTAAAAACATTTTTATATTTAAAATTGCAATTAGTCTTTAAAAGGTGGATGACCTGTTCCAAGTCTGATTCAAGGATCAAGGGTTCAATTTTATGCTCTACTGCAATCTGAAGATCAATTCTAATTGCCATGATTTCCTTCAACATGCTAGTACTGCAAGGAAACTGTTGAACAAACCCTAGGTTTCACATTCCCAGGTAATCTCTGAATACTCGCACCCAAGCCCTCCATCCCCGGGTTTGATTTGGATGAACCATCAATGTTAAGTTTGAAAAGGGTGTGTTTGGGTGTGATCCAAGTTATATGGATATAATAGGATTGTTTGTGAAAATTAGATAATAAATTGTGAGAGTCTAGGAAATCCACAGTTCTCACTTCTATGAATATGGGTGTTGGGTGAGTTGCTGAGTGGGCGGTGAATATTTTCTAATTCCTATAGAGCCAAATGAACCAATAAGCAAAGGAAAAAAAGGAGTTCCAAGGATGAAGGTTCTTGACTAAGCTTTTTGTTTTGCAGTTTAATTTTATCCAAGCTACTATATCAATTTCAAGGAAGAAGGTTTGGAGATTGTTTTGTACAGTAATAGGAATAACTGACTAGGGACAATCTTTGAGAACGTGCAAAGTATTTTCTATTCCAGGACATCTATTGCAAGTATTATAGTTTTTAATTTATCATTTGTGGAGTATGTAGTTGTGGGGAATTTTGTCTTTATCACAAAGCCAAAGAAAGAATTTTATATTTAGAAGAGTATGTAGATTTTTCTGTAACCATCTTTTATGATCATGAACATTATCCATAGAAAGATTAGGTTGGTTTATGAGCTATGAATTTACTTGAAGTTTGATTATTCCATAAAATATTGTCTTTATGCTTTACAATGTGAAGAGGTTGGGAATAAATGATTTGAGTAATGTGAGGAGGGAGGGTACAACGGATATTTCTGAGATCCCACTCATTTTTGGCAGTAACATCACTAATTTTAAGTTGGTCTTCATTAGCTTTAAGAGGGCCAGTTATAAAATATCTAAGAGGTTTATTATTCTACAAATTGTCTAACCAGAAAGAGATAGTGTCGCCGATTCCTGGGGAGTACGTAAGAAATACTTGGTTTACACATAGACCACCCTAACCGAATGCTTTTCCAGATTTTTGAATGTGTTGGTTTAGGTTTCATGTTGATGGTGTCCTAGTTTTGGTTATACTTAGCTCTGAGGAGAGAGGCCCAAGGGGTAGATTTGTGAGTAACCATAAATCTTCAAGCAAGACTCATAATCACGGCTTGGTTTCTACTATGTATATTAGGAATATTGAGACCACCCATGTCAATATGCTGACATATTGTTTCTTTAATTTTCTATCAAGAAGGCTTAGTTCAATGGGTAGCAGTCTCGCTTCTAATTCGAGAGGTTATGAGTTCGAGACATATTAGAGACAAAAGTCCTCAAGATTTCCAAAAAAAAAAAAAAAAAAACAGAGATTTAGGATGTGTTTGGACTAGCTTTTATTTTGAGTTTTTTACTTGTTTTGAAAATAAATGGGATGGCATTCTTGGCCGCACCTTCGGATAGCAGTTGTTGTTTTCCTTCTGAAAAAGAAAAATAACAATAACAGAGAGAGAACAGTGCATACTGACCTCCGTTAATTTTGTGCGGCAGTGGGATGAATTGGGGAAGATGGGTTTTTGCTTAATTCCCTAAAATGCCCTTTGCATTTTTTTTTTTTAAAAAAAATTACAGGTAACCTTTTCAAAAACCTGCTAAATGACCTAATTAGAAGGTCAAAAATATATTGAGGATGACATTTGGCCAAAAACAAAATTTAAAAACTGAACCGGTTGTCCAAAAATAGTATTGGGACTGAACCGGCTATTTTTCCAAAATAAATTGATGATTTTTGTTTGGACAACACTTACAATAATTTACTTTTTATCAAATCATAAGGTATGAGCCTATTAAAATTGTCAAATCATTCTAAAACCAACACTCATCACATCATTCTAAAAACCAACATTTCAATAATTATATCATCATTACATCTATAAAATTTACCTCATATTTCAAAATAAAATCAAAAACTCATTTTTCTCAAAATAAAAGCTAATCCAAACACAGCCTTAATTTTTTGTGATTGGAGTTAAATCCCTAGAGAAAAGCTCTTGCTTTCTCATCTCGGAAGGTCAGAATAGAGCTAGGGAGTTTGATGACATGCATTATGTGAATAGGTATATCTTCTGAGGTTGTGTTATGATTTGCATAATTTGAGATAGCGGATGATCTTCTTCCTAGCTCAACAAGAATCAATTTTTAATGTGGATGGGTGAAGAAATTTCAATGAAAAGATATGCCATCAAACAAAATATTAATGGAATTATGAAGGTAGCAGAGATATTATCATGACATTTAAAACTTCTGGACAACTCACATTTTGCAATTGTTTTGGTAAAACAAAGCAAGAATAGAAGTCTTTACTGGAGGCTGCACCTTAGAGTCCTTGCTATAACCTCTTTTTTCTTCAAGCAAATCTAGAAGTCCAATGTCAACAGAACCATTAAATAACCATGAATAAAATAAATTTAAATCCAACCGAAAGGAACAAGAAAAGTGGTCATTTGCTCTTGGTAGGAATATGCATGTTGCAAAAATATCAAAATGATGAAGGAATAAAACAAAGGAATACTCTAACTAATGGATTATGTCTTGCAATAAAATCCAGCAACATTTCAGAAAACTTGGGGTATTCGAAATTGATGTCCAGGCTAATAGTTTTTGTGTTAACTTCACCAAGAAATAAACTTTCCAACACAGTCTCCCTATGTGGAAATCATTGATATAATTCTATGAATAGATGACGATAAATTAAATCAATTGGAAATTTTATTATGAAAACACTGTGCAGTATAGTCTCCGAAATCTAAGCAAACTACGGTGGAAATATTTGGCCCAACCAAACCCAACACGACACAAAAATGACACTAAATTAGTAGATTAGGAAAAAAAAAAATGTTTATTTTGTCTAACCAAAGGTATTTACCTTCGATAAAAGTAACTAATTCCTTTTTCATTGTAGATGCTCTCTTACTGGAGGTAAACAACTAACCACAAAATGAGCTCTATGGTGGGATGGGATCAAATGGCACACGAGGAGATGTGCTCCCTCTTTGATAGGCCAATCTATACAATTATTGAGAAACAAAAATGAAAGGATCACCCAAAAAGGAGGTTAGATAACGTACTTTTCTTCAAAGAATTCTCTCTCGATTATTCTGATTGACTTAATTATTGGAAGTTTTTCATGAGACGAATATCTCAATGTAAACTTTGTGCAGATAACTCCGGAGAATTCAAAGATATCTCAGACAACGCCATTCTCCTCAATGAATGCATTTTCCTGGCAATATCAATAATAAACTGAATTTCACTGGGTCCAGAAATGATGACAGAAAAAAAGTGCAATTCAGCATTAATATGAACTCTGGTAGATGTAAGCCCAAAATCTGGGTAGACCCACGAAGTTGAACAAAGGCCCAATGAATATTATTTTTTCTAGTGGACATTTGTGGTAATAAAGCCCAAGAAAATGATATATGGCCCAAGCAAGTTTGGGCCCATAAACTCATAAGTGTATGTTGACTTGAACTCTTAGACTTAGACTTTTTGTTTTGACATTGGAGGGGCTTGGGGATTTTCCCACCCTTTTGGCCTTTGTTTGCAGGTAAGACAGTCAAGACAGAAAGAAGATGCATCTTAGAAGGAACATCCGGATTTTTAGGAAGAACCTTCTTTTTGGGGTCTAATATCTGCATCAAACCCAATTATCTGTTTATTCCTAGTTAACAAAAAAAATCATAAAAATTTCTGGAAACCCTCTACAAGGTTCTGCAGAGGAGTTGAATGGAGATATATATAAGAGTGGCAGTGGAAAATGACGCCACAGCCGTCTCTCCAGCAGCCCGGGTGGCAGTGAACGGAGCAATCTACTGAAGAATTCTCATGTATTGGGCTTTATCCAAGTTCAGGCCCCAACTTTCGTAAGGATCCACTTTCTCCGGAAAAAGCACCAGTACCCGATAAATGGCCCATTTGGGCTGTGTTGAGAGAAATCTACAAGCCCGTTAGGACGACTAGGGTGTACTATTTCTTTAGAAACGCATGGGAAAAATGAAAAATAGGTGAGTTGTCCCAAATTTTCACATTTTATTAAGAAGAGTGGCAAGTTTAAGTCCCAAACATTTAACCTTTCGGTAATTTTGATCCTAAATTTTTTTTTCAATATATTTGGTCCTAAACATTATATAATTTGGTATGTTTGCTCCTTATAACCAAAAAGCTCTTTAATATAAATAGTCAATTGGCAACTTTAGTCCCAAATATCTTTTGTCAATATATTTGGTACTAAACATTAGACCTGTCAATGGGTACAATCGGGGTTCCATGCCCGGACACGGGAATATATTTTTAGACCCGCACCCTACCCGATACTCGTCGGGTCCAAAAAATTTATACTCATACCCAACCCTATCGGGTCTCAGATCCAAACCGAGTATACCCTACCCGAAATTTTGTTTTTTATTTTAATTATTTTAAATTGAATATTTATATTTAAATAACTTATAATATAATTTATATTATTATAATAGGTTATAATATTTAAAATATAATTTAATTATATTAACCATTGAAAATTCATACAAATTAAATTATAAATTAAAATATAATTTTTTAAAAATTATTGAAGTTGTGAAAAAGAATATAAAGTTAAAATTGAAAAAAATAATATAAAATAAATGATAAAATATATTAAAAACTCAATATATTCTTATTAATTTAATAAAAATTTCTTTCAAATACTTTAACACCATAATTATTATAATATATTTAATTTTAAAAATTTTTGGATCGGGTATGTATCGGGTACGGTATTTATA
>JAXGGT010033799.1:0-13315 GCA_035583425.1 Marsdenia floribunda
ATTCTAAAAAATAAATTTACAATTTATTAGTTTAATAATTAATTGAGAGATTAACAAATTATGAGGGATATAAAATATAATTATAGAGTAAAATGAGGAAAAATGACTATTCAGTCTATATCGCGTATGATATACGCGTTATAGGGCAGAATAAATTTCAGATAATTTTACTCTACTCTATATCGCGTATGACATACGCGTTATAGGGCAGAATAAATATCACATAATTTCACATCTCTTTATATCGCGTAGCGATATAAGCTTCTATATCGCGTATTCCATACGCGTTATAGACTTCAATTTATATCGCGTATTCTGTGTGTGTTACAAATTCTATATCGCGTATCCTATAGCGTTAAAGCCATTTTTACACAAGTTTTAAAAGTTTGGCCATTCACTGTGCGTCTGTCAAAAAGAGGGCCATTTTAATAAAAAACCCTATTATTTCATGCAATTTGCCCACAAAAGTCAACTCTATATTGATTTCATTTAATATTTATTTTGTCTTTCACACTTGACCAAAGGCCCTTGATTTGCTTCCAAAGGCTTTCAACACATTGTTTCCATCTAACATAACATATATATATTTGAACTTTTTTGAATGTGGGGTTGCGCAAAGAAGAGTCTCCAACTAAGAAAGATAAAATCCCCAATATTCACTAATATCTCGGTAAAATGAAAGTTGAATTTTTTCTAAAATATTTTTAATTTTAAAAATTTATTGGTACTGCTGAAAAATTATGAGGTTGAGTAGAGTCGTTTGTTGTAGGTCTTTGTGATACTTGTGTTATATATGATCGATTTTTTTTTTTCTTTTTGGTCTCTGTTTCATTCAACCCGGATTTATTAGTAGGCGAAGCTTCGCATGAATATCTAAATCTTCATTCTACTAATAACACAAATCTGTTGGGCATAAGGTCTTACATGTGTTGCGAATTCATAGTGTAGTTTTAATGTCTCATTCAACTTGCTTGTTATTGGAAAGATTTTGTTTACTGAGGCATTCTTGGAAGGATTTTCCTATTGTAGATCCTCCATCAAGACATTCTTGGAAATTCTTTCATTTTTTTTGCCTTCTATGCTCAAATGGCATGAAAGGTTACACCATCTTGCCTAGCTAATCTACATTTTAACAGGCTTTTAAAATGAAACTTGGAGATCTGAAGAGAGCACTTTTGGATGCTGATTTTGTGATACGTGATAGGGAGAACAATGTCAAGGCTTTATTTTGTTAGGGTCAAGTGAGTTTTGCTGCCCATCCATTTACCTATTTTTTTCCCCCCTTTGTATTTCTTCACTGTCATACCAGCAATTGTACTTGATAATGCAAATCCTCTTGCCAAACAGAATTCAACTTAAATGGATATTGGATAATATTATTTAAATGCATACATGGGGTGTTCGTTATGATAAACTATTTTAATGCGGGAAATTTGTTTCTGCTTTTATGCCTAAGTTTTGGAGTTATCTCAAAAAATTTTTGATTGTATTGCGTGTAATAATAATGGTTTTAACCTATTGATTAACTAGGCACACATAGCACTAAATGATGTAGATGCTGCAGTTGAAAGCTTTAAGAAAGCATTGGAATTGGAGCCAAATGATGGTTTGTGATACTTTCTGTTATTGTAGTGGTAGTGATAGTGGAACCTGTTTGTTTGTGTTTTTGTTTTCCCCCTTCCTTTTCTGGAACAATGATAATTAAACATTAAAGAGGAAAAAACTTGCACTAAAATAGGCAAATGAGAATTGAACAAGAAGAAAGTCTTATCATTTAGGATGTTATCCATCTCTTTTCAAGTGTTTATATAAACGTTCCATTAACTAAAAGTGGGAGTGGACTTATATATATTGTCCAAACGGTTTATATTGTAAGGTGTGCGTTCCATAGAAAATTGTAGAATCAAATGGATTGCTTCTCATTAATTGTCTACTGTGATAAACTTATTTGGCCTGAGATCAAAGAAATGGGTGATGTATGAAAAACTATGCATGGTAATATTTTGCAAATCTTCTTTGGGAATGAAAATCTAAATTTGTCCAATTCCTAGGCCCTCTGGCTTCTTAACATAGAACTCTAGAAGCCTGTTCAGTTGGTTGGCAATCAAAATTTTGTTTGTTTCTTATTCTTTAATTTATTTGTGCTCTTGTTAGACCTGCTAAAGCTTGCTTGCAACAGAAAGAATGTTGGATAAAGAAATCAATAGGGGAGATGATCTCTACTTCCATTTAAGAAAATAGAGGTTTGAAACTTGGAGATGTTCCTATTGCTTTTACATATTCTTCATGTGAGAACAACATTTTATGCTCCTTTCCTAGATTATGTTGTAGCTGTTGGTTACACAGAATATTATTTTGATGAGCAATCAAATAAAGTATGCAGGTAGTTAATTTATCGTATGGATTCTTTCCTCTGTTTCATATATATATATATATATATATATCTTCATCTTTGTTGCCATATCCATCACGCTATTTTCATAATGTTTTGACTACTAATCATCTCAACCCTCTCGCCTCCCTCTGGTTGGATATTTGCTTTGCTAATAATTTCAATTGATGATGGTTTTCTGTGGCTGGTTCGGTATATTATGTGCAGCGACAAGAACTTTGACATCCAATGGGCACAAAAGATCCTTGATGAAGATCATTATGGTTTAATAGATGTTAAAGAAAGGATTCTGGAATTTATAGCTGTTGGGAAACTTAGAGGATCCTCACAAGGTTGGTTTTTGTTCTTGTGTACAATTGCAACTGAAGATTAGCATTATTTAGACTTTCTCATATTACTCTTACGAATGAAATAATGTTCATGCCTGCTACATACAAGATATGAAGCAGCACTACTCCCTCTTGCAGTTTCGTGAGGATTACCTAATTGACATGCCTTCCCTACCGCATCTAATTCATTCAGGTTGGGGGGCCCAAAAAAAAAAAAGAAGGGCACTGTGATATATTATTTGTCATAATCTACAGTTTGGAAGTACTTATAGACCTACTCGTATTTGTTGTTGTTTCTCAATAATGTCCAACTCTACACAAAGTGCTTATTTAATTTGTTCATCGTGTACTTTGCTAGACTGCATGCATTGCAAAAGTCATTATTTTACACTTACATGTTTGGAGAAGGTACATTCAAACAACATTAATTCTTTATCTGTTCTGTTCTGTTGAAATTTTAGCTCCTGATGAAGGATATCTATTATCTAGTCAATGTAATCAAATGCTCGAGTGATTTAGTTGAAATACTTTTTTTTTTTGATTTTCTTTTTAATTTATTATTGGAGCAAAATTTGGCGTAAGGATTGCATGCACTATGAATTTAGATTTTTAATTATGAGAGCAAATTTTTGTTTTTAAATTTTTGAAATATCACATTCTATTATATTTATCAATAATAATTTCTTATAGCATTATTGTTTAAAGTTTTATTAATTATTATAGGTTTAATGAATTAATTTTTATTATAAATAATTTTTTAATTTATGAACATTAATTTGATTTTTTAATTTTAATTTTAAATTTTAAATTTTAAATTATTTTATTTTTAACAAAATTTAAAAAACAAAAGCAAAAATAATGGTTACAACTTTTTTTTACATTAAATTGTATTTTTTAATTATAATATTAAAAATATTTTAAAATGTAAAATTATTTTAATTAAAAAATAATTTGGAGCCACAATGACAGTTAATAAATGTTGTTTTTGACTTAAAAAAAAAAAAAAATCTTTAAAATCTTCTACGGCGGTTTTTTGGCCGTTATTTAAAATTGTATCGTTTTTTTATAAGCGGTGGCTACAAAATCGTCTTTTTTGATCAACTACGACAATTGGAAACGATGAATGGCCAAAACACCATAAAAAATGATTTTTTAAAAAAAAAGTTCAAAAAATGGACAAATGCGACCGGTGTGGGAGCCGTCGTTTTTGGTGGTCAAAAATGGTAGCCACCTGGCTGTTGTTTTTGACCCTTTTTTATTATTTTTTTGTTTTTCATATTGATTTTACGATTTTGAACAAATACGACGGCTAGAGAGCTAGAAACGGCGGCTAGGAAAAACGGCAGCTTCCTAGCCGCCGTTTTTGCATGGGAATTTTGTAGTGAATTAAGTTGGTACATTTTGTCATTTTCTTCACAAAATTTTTATTTAGGCAAGTGAAACTTTGAAAAGAAAAGGACCAAATGCACTCACTTTTGAAAACCATTATTATTAAGCATCAATATTAACAAGGGTACTTAGGATAATATATATATATGTTAAATTTTTTAATGAAGTGTTTATTTAATAAATTATTATTTTTTTAAAAAAAAAAAATTGAGACACTTTCGCCTTTATTATGTCTCGAATTCATGAATTACTCCTTCTTGATATTTGATAAATAATAATTTTTGTTTATTGATTATTATTTGTAAAAATTATATATATATATATATAAAACTAAAAATAATAGCGGGAGTATTTTCTTTAATAAACTTTTTGGTAATATTTTGCACTCATTTTAGATGTTGACTAATTGAGAATTGAATAGGATAGAAACCAAGATATAATTCCAAAACTTAATTTCATATACTTATTTGAATTTCCTCCCCACCCCCACCCCCCCTTCATTAATGAAACTCTACTCTTAATTTTTCCTCCGGGCTATTTTTATTTGATTAGAAGACACAAGAATTTATTGAAATTTGAATTAGTTAATAGAATTATAATAAAAAATGTCTTTAACGGGACATTTACGTGTTTGACACATACACTTTAATAACTTAAAATTATAAAAATGTAGTCAAAAGAATCACCTTTTTTAATCAAAAATAAAATGAAGATGTAATTATTAAAAAAAAAAAAAAAGAGTAAAAATATGTTTATCTAAAACATGAAAATAGAAAAATTTTGGATTAGAGTTTACCTCTTAAATGGGATCAACCCGACTCAAATGAAAAATAATCTAAATGTGTACATAACTTAAAGGTATCGCCCATAATTGTGACTCCTTCAAAGCATTTTAACAGGTTAGTAAATAAATAAGGAGATTGTCAGTAAGCTTTGTATGCAATTTAATATGTTATTATTTTTTATTCGTAACATTTTAAGTCATTAAAATTTAATAAAACAGGTTTTTAATATTTTTTAAGTAATTTTACTTTTGAACATTTAAATTTTTATAAATTTTGATGAAAAGAACATATATTATTTATATTTAAAAATTAAATTTAATAATTTGAAAGTAAGGTAGTAGTTTAATAGTGTGAATTTTGTTGCTTAGCTATCTCTATTTGGCTTGTTAAATGAAGGTATTGGGTTCAAATTTCATTAGAAATGACCATGTTCAACAATTTAACCATGTATCGTAGTCTTCAAGATTTTCCATAAATCTGTTCTATAGCTATTTCTTAAACTAATTGATAAAGATACTAGTCTATTTAAAAAAATAAATTTTTAATAATTTAAAATTTTATAAATAAAAATTGAGAATCTACATTGAGCAATGTAAAAGTTTTTTTTTTTTTTTTTTTTAATAATTTAAAAATTACAAATAAAAATATTATTTTATTTTATACTAGATAAAACAAATTGGTGACCAAATATGACAATTTACAATAATACTATTCATTTTGTTTTGTATTTTTTTTTTTTTTCTCACTTTTTAACTTTTTATAGCATATTGAAGTTTTTTTTTTTTTGTTGCAACTAATAAATCAAAGTAACAATTACCCATATTTTTCTGTTAATATTTTTTTGATAAATTATTTGTAATTAATATTATTAATTATTCTTTGTATGAGAATATAATGTTAAAAATTTTTTATAATATTCTTATACTAAATAATTTTAAATTTTAAGATGTGAATTTTTTTTCTTTTTGGTTTAATCTTCCCTATCTTATAGTTATTTCGGCTCCGATCTGAAATTGACGTGCGTTAGAAATTTTTTTAGAGGGAAACTCTTCATAACACTCGTTTTTCTATATACAGTACTTGAATTTGAAGATTTTATTGGTGATGTGAAAATTTCTTTAATAATAATTATGAGAGAAATTAGTTCTTTTAGTCTCAAACATTAGAATGTTTGGTAGGATAGGTCTCAAATATTTTTTCTTTATTTATTTATTTGTTTATTTTTAATTTTTAAGATTCCAAACTTTATATTATTTGGTATCATAGGTCCTTTTGGTTAGAATTTTTCTTAAATCTAGACGAAGTCAACAAGTTTAAAAAATAAAAAATTCCTAGCGGCATTCTGCCATCACGGCCACCAGTGGTAACTAGCGATTCGTTTGGAGGGAACAGAGCATGAAGAAGATGGTACAGATGAAGAGGATAGTGGAGCAGTATAATTGGAAACTTTTTATTTTTATTTTTATTCTTAATTTTTATGAAAGGACAATTTTGCCCCCAAAAACAAAGCAGAGTGCATTCCAAAGTAATTGAGAATTCTTATTCAACTCAAGAAGATTTATATCATTTCATAAAGAGCATTCTTTAAGGAAACTGAAAAAGAAAAATGCTTTTCAACTCCCAAGGTTTATATAATTTGAAATTTTTTTTAACAAAATAATCCAAGAAACAAAAGTCACAAACAAGCAACAATTTTCAACTCAACAAGAAAATGATCATCTGTTTCTCCCTCCTTTAGAATGAGGCATCTATTTGCGTGATAGAAACAACCTTTACATGATGAACTTTAGAAACTGCATTAATTAAGAAATGCAATGTCAAAATCTCTTTGGATTATAGAGAAAATTTAACAAAATAGAGAGCGAGAAAGAAACAAAACTAAGAGGGAAAAACAAGAACAATTAAAATGTTCCTCTTACCAAAGTATTGCTGAAATCTTGAAGCCTCTCATGATAATTCTTGCTTAAAACTCGTTCACCTAAAACAGAATTCATATTTATAATTTTTATATATATGATCTCAAATTATAAATTAAAGCAAATGTATTAAATTTACCTTAATTGTAGGCACATGCCTAATTTTGTAATAGTCATCTCCTTCTTGACCATCTATCACTTGAATCCTCCTAATAAAATTTTCAGGCATGAATTGTACATGCAACTTTATTAGAGTTTTAATGAATATCAATCCATCCGGAATCATTTCTAGTTGTTCACAAGTCAAAATATGTAAGACCAAAAGATTCGGCATGGCTCCATTGGAAATAATCAACTCTTTCAAGTTGGGTAAACACCAAAGTTGAAGTCTTCTTAGCTGCAAGAAACTAGCTGAATGACACTTCATTTCAGTCCCCATGAAACTCTTTCGCCTTAGAGCCAGATATTTCAAGTTTGAAAGCTTCCCGAGCGTTTCCATTGGGTCGCCTTGTAACATTGAAACGTTTAAAGTCAAATCAACAAGACGTGAAGCCAAACCAACCTTATACTTGGGCAAACTGTCAATGGAGATATTAATTTCTAACTTTAATATTTTCTCACAAGAGAACAATTTACTCAAATCTGTTGACTGCATCTGAACGGACCCTACTTCATAATCTCCATCAGACATTAAACTTGTTAGATCTATCTTTTCATCATCCTTTTCAGAACTTAAAATTCTTAGATCTATCTTTATTGAACTTTTTGAGTCTAATAAAAAGAGGAGATCTAGGTTGTCATCTTCGAAATGTAGCGTAGCTTCCAACCTCCGAAGATTAGTTAATTTGACTAAATCTTCAAAACAACAATACCTACTATCGAACCCCTCTAATATTTCCAACTTGTTTAATCCATCAAATCTTAACTTGTCAGGTGCAAAGGTTCCCCAAAAAAGTATTGGCAAGTATAGGTGCTTAAGTTGTGTCATCTTCCTCATCATATTTGAAATATGAGGAAGATCAAGATTTCGTAGGTCAAGGGTTTGTAGTTGTTTAAGATTGCCAATGGAGGATGTTAACAAAAACAATGGATATCCACCTAGAGACAAGTACCTCAAGTGAATGAGATTTCCAATGCCCTCGGACAACTTATGAGAATCAGTGGCTCGTAAGCAGCGTCGACCAAAGACAATGCGTTTAGGACGAGATAGAATGGTAATCTCTAAGGATCTAAGCATTTGAAACTGAGTTATTTGGGAATGTATTGTCCTTGTCATAGGCTCTTCAAAGTCTCCAATGTCAATTACCAACTTAAGTGACCTCAGGTGCTTAGTCGTTCTCTTTGGAGGAGGAATGTATTTTGGAAAATCCTTTTCTAAATGAATGACAAGTCTATGAATTTTGTTGGTTAGGGAAGAGAACTTGTACACTTCATCATCTAAACCATTCCTTGAGTGGACAAATGCAAAAAAAATTTCCTCTTTTGCCTTTTCAAGGCACATATCCCTCACAAGATCATGAAGACGACAACATTTGAACCTTGTCATCCTGATCTTATCATCATCGACACCAACTTGAACCAAGGACCGTTCTTCTAACTCTCTTAAGTAACGTTCCGCTACATCCATCCTTGATTCATCACCTATTTGATCTTTTGCTAATATCATTCCCTCGGCAATCCATAATTGATATAATAGCTCAACATCTATTTCGGAATCTTCAGGATATCTACCCAAATATAAAAAACAAGGCTTGAATTTCAATGGCAAATCATCATAGCTTAATGCTAATATCTTCTTAACTTTTCCTTGCTCTTCCATGTTGTCGTCACCTCTTCCAATATGTCCTTTAACATTTTTGTGTACAATCTTCCACTCCTCAGTGCCCCTTTTTCTAGCAAGAATTCCTCCTAGTACAACAACGGCCAATGGTAAACCCCCACAATATTTTGCCATTTCCTTTCCTAATTCTTTCACTTCGTGCATATGTTCATCAACTGTAAAGAAGAGAACAACAAAACATTGAAACATTATAGGAAAGAGTAAATTTTGCAAAGCTATTAGATTAAGAGATGCTCAAGTATGCTAAAAATGTTTAATTTCCATGGAACGAAAACTGAAAAATAGTGTAAAAATACTTTTGTTGTCATCAATCAAATGTAAATGAGAAATAAATAAATCACTCTTACCAATTTCAGGTTCTTCACCTAAAGCCTTGATTTGAAGCAATTCCCAGCTTTCCATGTGATTTAGAAGTCTTGGTTCATGATGAAGACCATTTGGAGCTATATGCAATGCAACATTTCTATTGCGGGTTGTAAGTAAGATCTTACTTCCATTCTTTCTCAGTGGAAATGCCTCTGTAATACTCTCCCAGCCTTCAATTGACCATATGTCATCAAGAACAACCAAACATTTTTTGTTTCTAAAAGTTTGAGAAAGTTCTCTCATTAGCTCCTCATCCCTCCATTTCACAATTTCCTCTCTTTTATTGTCAAAAAAATTGATTAAGATTCCTTGTAAAATCTCACTTTTTTGCCACTGTTGCGAAATGTAAACCCAAGCAAGATTGTCAAAATACCCTTGTATTCTGGGATGATTATAGACTTTCCTTGCTAGGGTTGTTTTTCCTAAACCTCCCATCCCAGAGATGGAAATAATTTTATGGAGATCATCATCATCTTCATTCACCAAATGAACCATTAACATCTCAACATCATTGTCCAATTTGATAAAATCATCATTAGCTACATGTGAATAGGTTCGCCTAATTAGCTCTTGTTGAGAAGAAGATCTAGAGTCTTCTCTTCCATTCAAAAATGAAGTAATCCCATAATCTTGAAAACGTCCAGTTGTATTTGATATCCTAGTCTTGAGATTTTGAATCTTTGAACCAATTGACCGGCGAGCACAACATTCATTTAAGAAACAAAACCTCATTCTCTTAAAAAGGTTTTTTCTTTGGGATGAAATTCTAAAAGCATACTCCTCAAGCAAATCCTCAGCCTCGTAGGCAAGGTCTCTAGCTTCTGCAATCGATACCTATAACAGAAAGAATCTAGTGGTAGAAAAAATAAAGTATAATACACATACCTTCCACCAATAATTTATATATACAATCTACTTCAACGATTATTCATAACTTTTGATGATAATAAAGAAAGTAGGACAATGGTCTTTTCTACAGAAACTGGATTTTGAATAATGTAAACTGCGAATAAATAAGCATTGGGCACTCATAATAATTATTCCAAAATTTTGAAAGTTTATATTGTCAAAGTCAGTCTTGTGTTTGAAGTTTCCTTTGTCTACCCTACAAAAGGGCCAAAAATATCCCCTTGGCTACTGCTATATATATTTGCAGAGATCCAGATTGAATTGAATATCACTTTTTTCCCTTGTTTCCTTATCTTCAATGGTGTTTAAGATTAAGACTGCTTATGCTAATGATCTATATAATTTCCACAGCACTATATATATTATCCAACCGCCACAAGAAAGCCCAACTAATTAACCACCTTCAATCACATGATTCTTGAATATATATATATATATGTATGTATATGTGTATATATATGTATAAAGTTCTTCACGATGATTATTAACAATTTGATCTCTAAAATTTGACCGGCAACCAAGGTTTTCTTTATCATAATCATCGATCCATCGGTTTTTATCATTAAACATACGTAAACATTATATCATTATTGATCACAATATCTAAATATTCTAAGACATCTTGGGATCAATTTATATATGAGTTCAAAAAGGTCATGTTCTCTTTCCAACTATTCAGAACCCTAATAGTATATATAGTAGTAACGATAAGCACTAATTTTTACAGGCTTACACATGCTTTGGGTTCACTAATCAACATTAATAACTGCTTTCTTTAAACAATAATGCATATTTTTGTAACGAAGTTTTTACAATTAAATATCCCCATATCTACCTAAAATGCTAAAACTTTGCAGAGGTCCAGATTGAATTGAATAAGAAGAAGGATTATCATTAAGGCAGAGTAAATCTAAACGTCTAATTATCTCCAAATCAGATATATATATATACACAGAGGGAGGGTTTATTTTTAAAAGCAGGTAAAAATCTGACACATTTGAATTTAACAAAGAAAGAGCAGCAAAAATTGCATTAAATGGGTACCTGAATATCTCTCTTCTCATTTTTCCTGGCTTGGGCATCTCGTAAGAACGATTGCAGCCACTCAAGCTCACGCTGAAGGTCCTCCACTTCCTCACTTACTCCGGCAAGAAGCTTCACTTCTTCCTTCACCAAATTTGCGACTGCTTCTATAACAAAACCCACAGCCGCCTCCGCATTCATTTTTTTGCCTCTGCGTTTCTCTGCCCAAGCTGAGACTCGTTTTGAGCTCACACAGATATATATAGAGAAATATTGGATCTAGTTGATTAAAAATGGTTGTACTAAAAAAAAAAAAAAAATGAAGAAAGTTTTGGGTAAATATAGAGAATCTTTCCAAGTCTCATAATAATTATATGACTACGTTTTCTTTGCAGTGAATTCCAAGGTTTGCATGAAGATAGATATATATTTATATAAGCAAATCTCTCAAGTGTGAATGCTGAGTCGAACCACATGGATATTTTTTGCAAGTCAACCACTAAAATGGTTGACTTTAAAGCATGCAGATCGCAAAAAGTCAACCATCAATAAATATCCTTTAAGGTAACTTGGTCCAAGATTCCCCAACTATCCCCACTTGCATTTAAATAAGTGTTAAAAATATGTATTTTTTTTAAATAAATAATTAGAGATATATAAATAATTATCAAATATTAAAAGATTAAAAAAAAAGAAAAGAAAACATTTAATGTAAGATTATTCTTGATAAATATAATATCATAAATATACGTATTTTGGTAAAAATTATCTAAAAAATAAGTACGTCATAGTAAATTTAATTATTATTACTATTATTTTATTTTTCATATCACTCTAGATATTAATTACTATCTTAAAAATCAATGTTAATGTTTGAAACTTGATATAAGAAATTGTTAAAATCTATGCGAATTTAATACAAAATTATTAACAGATATTTTTTTAAAAACAAATTATTGACTTTATAGTTATTATTTGTTATATGCGAGATTTTATTAGTATTATTTTATCAAATTTATAGAATTAATGAAATATTATTAATATTTTGTCTCAATATCCCTTTAATTAATTCTATAAAATTATACTATTAAATAATAGAAAAAAATAGTACTTCGTTTGATACTCTTCACATTAGGATGAAATTGAAGATTTTTTACTTATAAAATTATTAAAGTAAATTTTTTACTTATGAAATTTAACATTAGCAAATTAAAGTAAATTTATTAATATTCTTTCTTAATACTCCTATAATTATAATATTCTGCAATTAATACTTATTAACTATTTTTACGGAAAAAAATAAAATTAAAAAATATTTTAATTTTTTCAATCAAAAGACATATTAATTTTTATACTTTTTATTAATTGATATGTTTTTTTTTTTTTTTTTTTTTTTTTTTGTGTGTATGTAACATCTAAAAAGAAACAAAAGAACGAAAAATGTTGACAAGTCTTTTTTAGAAAATTAAAACAAAAATAATATACGAAAAGTCTGAGATCGATTCCCATGGTTTTTACTAATTGATTTTTTTTTTTTTTTTTTTTTTTTTTTGTTTCTGTTGGTGACTTTTGTCAAATAAACAATGACTTTGCAGTAATAATTGAAAAGCAAAATCAACCCTCCTTTACTTAGACATGCACATGCATAAGATATCGTTTTGAGGGTCTTTTCTTATAGATCTCTCACGGATTAGTCAATAACGATATCGGATTAAAAAAAAAAAATTATTAGTATATGAGAATAATTTTAGAATAGATTGAACTTCTCTCACGGATTAGTCATTATGTTTTGGGACCACACCGGACCGGACCGGTCGGACCGTGAACCGGCCCCCTAAAGTGGTTCGATTTGATACTTAAAACCCCTTTTACAAAAAACCGTTCTACAGAAAGAATCGTACTGGACCGACCGGTCGAACAGGTCAAACCGTGAACTGGCCGAGTTGAAAAAAAAAAAAGAAATCTGTCTACGCTCTGGAATTTGATATCTGAAAATGGCGAGTGCTCTTGCTCGCAGTGACCTGCTGTGCCAATTGAGGCTCAAAACGGTGGATTCTTCCCATCTTCGAGAGTGAAATTGATCTGCTTTAGTAGACCGCACTGGGAGCTTCTTTAATTTTCTCAGAAATTGGAGCACTTCCCACTTCCACTGTCATTGATAGCAACCTGTCAACTTCAGGGACCGGAGGAGCCAACTCCACGAAACCTAGGTAGAAGAAGAAGAAAAACCTATTTGAATACGCCTACCTACGCCTCCCTCTCTTCTTCCCTCGTTCTCCCAAGGCTCACCACTGCAGCCGCGTCCCTTTAACCAATCACTTCCACCTCTTTTTTTTTTTTTTTTTTTTTTTTTTTTTTAATCTACA
>JAXGGT010033879.1:0-13300 GCA_035583425.1 Marsdenia floribunda
ATGGGTAGGAAACGGACCCGTAGGCCCCTCATTAC
The DNA here is from genome assembly GCA_035583425.1 of Marsdenia floribunda. NCBI lineage: Eukaryota > Viridiplantae > Streptophyta > Magnoliopsida > Gentianales > Apocynaceae > Marsdenia > Marsdenia floribunda. The sequence continues at coordinate 36 of JAXGGT010033879.1, forward strand.
AGGAGGTATTCGCATCTTCGAGAACCAGATCGGCCTCATCTTCAAGTTCACCTTCTGTCTATTCCACCATGCATGACACTATGTACAAAAGGTTTCACTGCAAACCTTCATCCCTTACCTCCTGTACAATTCTATTTTCACTGCCACTCCTACTCGTACTCCGATTGCACATATTCTAGTTGTAGACATTGTTTTATATTAAACTCTTTTATTTTGGAATTATTAAATACTTTTTATTGAACGAATTATTATATACTTATTATGTTATGAAACATTTTGTATTTTGAATTATTTCTAATTTATTAATTACCATATGTTATTTTTATTTTAATTAAAATAATAAAATAAATTCATATTTAGGATAGAAATGACGGGTAACGACTCTCATTTTTTATTCGTAATTAAATTTTAATATTTAATTTCATTATAATTGTAATTTTTTATTATTTTTTAACATAAATTGTCTTATCTGCTCAATATAATATAATAAAAAAATTGAATCAGAAACGATGGTTGGATGACCGCCGTTTCTGGTACCCTAAAACGGCGGCCCCCAACCGCCGTATATAGTCCTGAAATTATTTTCTTTAAATTTTTTTATATCGATTTATATTTAAATACGATGGTCGAAACTGCTGTTTCTGGTACCCAAATACGGCGGCTTTTGTATTTGCCCATTTTCAAATTTTTTTTTTTAAATTTCATTTTTTACAGTGTTTTGGCCAACTGTCATTTTCAAGTGTCGTATTTGATATAAAACGACGGTTGTACAGCCATCATTTATCAGAAACGACGCGATTTTAAACGACGGCCGAAAAATTGCCGTTAGACTACCGTTTTAGGTAAACACGACATCCAGGGAGCCATAAACGGCGGCTTCCTGGCTGTCGTTTTTGCCTTCATTTCCTGTAGTGCTTATCTCTTGTGCCCTTGTATTTTGTCTATAGAAGGCTTGAATGAAGTGGTTTGTCTTGCACATTTAGAGTTTGGAAATCTTTACCCGATTCTTACTTTGCTTGTAAATTGGATGGTTCAAGGGCATATAAAAGTTTTTTTTTTTTTTTTTTTTGTTATATAATTCAGTTTATAAAAGTTTGATGTTTTTTAAAAATTGTCTTTCTCTTATAGTTTATGTTATATTTATGGTTTAGTTTTTGGTTAAGCCTATTACTTTTCTTGTATATATGGTACTGATGTTCTTACCAAAACCACTCAGAGGGTTTACCCTGTATATCCAAGTACCAGTTTGGTTCATCTATTTTTGTTTGTGTGTTTGTTATCTATCAATCATTTCTGAATTAATTGTTTGTTTGCATTTTTTTGTTTTTTTTGGTTATGTATTTGAAAAGGTTTAGAATGGAGAGAATTAATTTGGGACTTTTTGATCCTTTTGTCTTGAATGAGCAAGCGAATCACCTATCGTCATTGATATGGAATGAACCAATTGATAAGGCGTTGGTTGTTAGGAGGTGGGATAAGCGGCTCTGAAGTTTTTATGAGAACTCACATGATAGAGTGAAACTCTTCTTAGATGTGATAGGCTTTGTTGGTGTAGCTAGGGCGGGTTATTACATTCTCAATCATAGTTTGATCACGGCTTTGATTGAGAGATTGAGGCCCGAGAAACATAATTTTCATTTTTCTTGTGGCAAGGCTACTGCCACGTTGAAAGACGTGGCATTACTATGGGGATTACCCATTGATGGTTTAGTTGTTAAGGGAGGTATGGTTCACAGACATATTAGCAATGATATGTAGAAGGATTCTTAGGATATCGGCTTCAAATTAGAGCCATTACTAGAAATTTTTTAAGAAAATTTAGTTTAGAAGATTTTTTATCCACTGAGTTGGTGCCCGATCCTAATGAGGTGCAGTTCCAGCAGTGTGCGAGGGTTCTTGCACTATATTTGATGGGTGGATTTTTATTCACCAACCACTCAAGTGCATATTAGTCAATTTAAGATATTTGACGCATTTAGAGAATTTGACGTGGGTTGGAAATTTCAGCTGGGGAGTGCTGTATTGGCCTATCTTTACCGGTCTATGTGTTTAGTATCGAGGTAAGATGCAAAGGAGGTTTGTAGGCCACTCGTTCTTCTACAGGTATTATTTGAAGACAGATTTTTCATAATATATATATATATATATATATATATTTTTTTTTTTTTATATTAAAGCTATGGGTATGGGAATGGATTCCTATATTCAGGCCTTTCATACCTATTACTGAGGATAGGGTCATACCGGAGTTGTAGCCATTAGGTGCTCATTGGAATTACAAGTTTGATTTGACCAAGCTATCCATACGTGTAGTTGGCTTATCGGTATCAGTTGGACTCTATGTCGTCCGATCATGTAAGTTAAAATTTAATACATTTTACTAAAGTTATGCATTAATTCCATATATAAATTTAATTTAATTTGTATTTCTTTTGTAGTTTGTCTGGATGTCATATATTGATAGAGAGATTATCGAACGGTATACAGTGGGAAGACAAAGTTGGGAAGTGAAGGTTCCTGTTGTTTGTTGAGATATTGTTGAGACACACTGTCCAGAGCGTGTCATTTGTTGGGAGATTGTCGGCACAGAGGTTTGGATCCAACTGTTTTTGTTATGGACTTTTACTGCAAAACAAAGTACAAGTTGGTTTATTAAACAGATTTTTATCCAGTTGCAAATGAGTTATCATAGAACGATGCACCCTTCACACTCGAGCATTACAAGCTTAACATGAAGGTTAATCACACGGGTCATCTACGAACAAAAAGGTATCATTGCCCAATGGATGCTAGAGATCCGGATTCACCTCCAAGATATGGAAATTGTCATATGGCTGGACACAACAGAAGAACTTGTGCAAATCGTAACCAGTCAAGCAGCAATAAATAAACAATTGTTTTTTCTCATTCTTCAATTGTGCTTTGAATGATTTTTTGTATGTATGGAATTAATTTTTCATTATCATGGATTTGAAATTCAATTAAGTACATTTATATCTTATTCTTAGTTAAATTATTAATTTATTTTGCTGACATTAATTTATTAATTATTAATAATAATATCACGCGATTTAATTAAAGATATTGTATTAATTTAAAATATTAAGTTTAAACTTATTAATGGATTTGAAGTTCAATTAAGTATATTTATATGTTATTCTCAATTAAATTATGGATGTATATGTGTATATATATATGGATTTGTTAAAATATTAATTTATTAATTATTAATTATAATATTATGTGATTTAATTAGTTTAAGATATTATATTTAATTCAATATCCTAATTTTTAATTTATTATGAATTCCAAATTCACTTAAATATTTATATCTTATTCTTCTATAAATTATAGTTATATATACATATTCAAATGTTAAAATATTAATTATACTATTAGGTGATTTAATTAATTTTTTTTGAGAAAGTGATTTAATTAATTAAAGATATTATATTTAAAGATCCCTATTCATGAAAGATATATTTCAAATATTAATTTTTTATTTTTTATAGATACAAAATTCGATTACGCTTATCTATATCTTATCCTTAGTTAGTTAATGGAGGGAAGGGAAAATGGGAAAAATAAAAAATAATAATAATAATTTTGGATTGAAACGCACGTTCAAGCTGCGTTTTTAGCCTGGATAACACACAGATGGCGTGTGTCACGCCCCGAAACCGAGACGCGGCACGACTGTTCCCTCAAGGTTTCCCTTCAGAACACAAGGTTTTTTTCTTCATACTATCCAAAAATTTAGCCCCAAATATAAAACGAAAGATCTAAATCCTCAATACAAGTGATAATTCCAAAAATAAATACAAAAATAATATCATAATTATAATCTTCCATAGAAATTCTAAAACAGAGTTGGGGGTACAATCCCAAAATCTAATTACAAGAATCGAAGTTTCTACTTATTCTCTTGCTGATCATCACTAGCATCTGCAAAAAGGAGAAATAAAGGGGAGGGGATGAGCTAGAAAGCTCAGTGAATAAACAGAATATCCAATCTCTTTGTTTTTCAAAATATCCAACAATTAAAAAACTGAAAAATAACATTTTTCAAAATATCAATTAACAAATCAAAATAGACTTCCCTTTTACAAATCAAAATAGACAAATAAAATATCACAAATTCAAATCCTTTTCTTTTAGTAGGCTCAAGCAAGTATAGGCACTCATTAGTTTTATCGAATTCGGCCCTAATTGTACTCCCGTTAGGACAGCCGAACTTATCAAAGTGTAAGCTTTTCACCATACTCAATGGGTTCAGAACTTATAATTTGGAAACATGTTCCCTCCAATTAAATCCTAAACAGACTTGAGCCAAAAACTTATTTTACTTTAGGGAAGACTTTAAATAAATTTAATCAAGAATTTTCAAGAAACCAAAGGAAATAAAGATTAGAATTAAAGATTTTCAAGAAATTAATTCTTAAAAGAAATAAAATAATAAATTTTTAGTAAAAGAAAATAATAATAATAATATAATCATTAATTTTATCATTAAAAATAATTAAATAATAAAGAAAATAAAAAAAAAAACCAAAACTTTTATATATATAATATATACGTATAATAATAATAAAAAAAGAATGAAGAAGGCGGCGGCCATCATTTAAAAACACATATATATTTATTTTTTTAAAAAAAAAAAACATCAAGAAAATAATTTGTTTTTAAAAACAAAACGAATTCAAGAAATTTGTCAAAGAAATCGAAGGAAATCGAATATTTATTACTCACCTCTACAATCTTGAATTAAAGTCTGACATCTCACCTATTCGATCTCTGAATTCCAACATCGTTAATAGTCCCAATCGAATTTTCTCTAATGATTCTCTAGTGACTCTTCTTAAATAGATGACTGTAGGATTTATCTAAAAGAAAGATAACTATTAAATATTAAAAACTAATATCTATAGGACTTCTTATTAGATTAAATAATTCAGTAAAAAGACCTAATATCTGTGGGATTTCTTATTGGATCAAATAACTTATCGATAAATACCAATAATTACGTAATACATAACCCCTAATAATTAATAAAATTTTTAAAATTTCGTAATTGCCCCTAACTTGGGTCTGGGTATCACATACTACCCTCCTTACAAAAATTTCCTCCTCGAAACTTAGAACATTATCATTCTTTGAGAAATAAAATATAAATTCAAACTTAGATATATTCAAAGGCAAACCACACATGTTTCTATTGTGCACTCTATAAAAATAATATCTTAACTTATAGGTCAAATAAATTGTAATACTTATCAACAATCTACTACTAAACTAAAATATAAAATCATCACTTAAGCATTTTATAGATTCGTAACCTCTTGCTCTAATACCATTAAATGTCACGCCCCGAAACCGAGACGCGGCACGACCGTACCTTCAAGGTTTCCCTTAAGAGCACAAGGTCTTTTTCTTACTATCCAAAAATTTAGCCCCAAATGTAGAACGAAAGAAATCTAAATCCTCAATACAAGTGATAATTCCAAAAATAAATACAAAGACAATATCATAATTATAATCTTCCATGGAAATTCTAAAACAGAATTAGGGGTACAATCCCAAAATCTAATTACAAGAATCGAAGTTTCTACTTATTCTCTTACTCATCATCACTAGCATCTGCAAAAAAGAGAAATAAAGGGGAGGGGGTGAGAGCTAAAAAGTCCAGTGAATAAACAGAATATCCAATCTCCTTGTTTTTCAAAATATCCAAAAATCAATAACTGAAAAATAACATTTTCAAAATATCAATTAACAAATCAAAATAGACTTCCCTTTCACAAATCAAAATAGACAAATAAAATATCACAAATTCAAATTCTTTTCTTTTAGTAGGCTCAAGCAAACATAGGCACTCGTTAGTTTTACCGAATTCGGCCCTAACTGTACTTCCGTTAGGACAGCCATAACTTATTAAAGTGTGAGCTTTTTGACCATGCTCAATGGATTCAGAACTTATAATTTGGAAACATGCTCCCTCCAGCTAAATTTTAAACAGACTTGATCCAAAAATTTATTTTATTTTAGGGAAGACTTTAAATAAATTTAATCAATAATTTTCAAGAAATCAAAGGAAATAAAAATTAGAATTAAAGGTTTTCAAGAAAGTAATTATTAAAAGAAATAAAGTAATAAATTTTAAGTAAAAGAAAATAATAATAATAATATAATCATTAATTTTATCATTAAAAATAATTAAATAATAAAGAAAACAAAAAAACAAAAACTTTTATATATATACGTATAATAATAATAATAATAAAAGAACCAAGAAGGCGGCGGCCATCATTTAAAAAAAAATATATTATTTATTTATTTATTTATTTTAAAAAGATTTAAGAAAATAATTTATTTTTAAAACAAAACGAATTCAAGAAATTTGTGAAAGAAATCGAAGGAAATCGAATATCTATTTATTCACCTTTAAAATCTTGAATCAAAGTCTGACATCCCACATATTCGATCTCTGAATTCCAACATCGTTAATAGTCTCCAATCGAATTCTTTAGTGACTCTTCTTAAATAGATGACTATAGAATTTATATAAAAGATAACTATTAAATATCTGTGAAATTTTTTATTAGATCAAATAACTTATCGATAAATGCCAATAATTACGTAATGCATATCCCCTAATAATTAATAAAATTTTTAAAATTCCTTAATTGTCCCTAACTTGAGTCTGGGTATCGCAGCGTGCGTTGATTTGTTGACTGGATGCTGACTGTGCAAAAATGCACGCTACATGTGCATTTTTCTGTACACGTGGCATTTTTTTTAAAAAAATTTTAAATTCAGTAAAAATGCACACCCGCTGTTTAAAAACACACGTCTCGCGTGTGTTTAGACTAAAAATTTCTAAAATTTAATACGGACTATTCATGGAGTTAAATTTAAAAAAAAGGTTATTTTAGACAATAAACCCTTTATCCGTTATTATTTGATGAAGAATAACTAGAGAATTTAAAATATTAATATTTTTAATTAAATATTTAATATAAAAAATTTTATAATTATAATCCTTAAAATTTAGTTTTAATATAAATAAAAATTAATTAAAATTTAAGAAATCAAATTTTCAATTAAAAAATACTTTAGATTCTAATAGTTATAATCAAGATAGCTTATTTTGTTGCTAAAAAATTAGGAAAATCGGATGCTTCAAATTTACTAACAAAATTTTACTTCTAAATCATTGAATTTGGACATTTTTTACTCTTGTATATTTCAAGTTATTGAATTGGTCCTTCCGATCAAATACATAGTATTTTTTTGATAGATTTGGCTCACATGACTACCATGTACTAGTATGGGTGGCAATATCTGACTCAACACCAAATTAGCATGTTAGATTTGAAGATAAACATGTTCATGTTAGAGCCGGTCGATTTGTTTAATGATAATCATGTTCGGTTGTAAATACGTTGAACTCGCGTAATTCATTTAAATAATAATTAATTTTTATTTTTATTTTTATTATCTTTTTAATTATATATTCTAATTTATTATTAAATGACTTAATAATTTTAATTATTTTAAAATTTTATATATAATTAAATTAAATAATAGGCAAATTGGCATAAATAGTCCCCAAATTATGGTCATTTTGTGACATTGGTCCCTAAATTATGTTAAATTGTGTGTGATTAGTTTTTTCATTAAAAATTTTTGTTATCCCACCATTAATTTAAAAAAAAAAAAAAAAAAATTGTCCAAGGGCATTTTAATATTTCACAATAACATTATACAAAAGAAAAATATATTATTAATACAAATACATACACATATAGTCATTTGTCTCATTCTCTTCACTGTACATATATACATATATGTTCGCTTTTTTCTTTTTTTTTTTTTATAATGTTATTATGAAATGACTAAAATTTCCTTGGACAATTTTTTTTTTAAAAAAAAAAAAATAGCGGTAAGATAACAAAACTTTTTAACGGAAGAACCAATCTCACACAATTTAACATAATTCATAGACCAATATTACAAAAAAATTAATTTAAGGATCAATGTCACCAAATGGCCATAATTTGGGGACTACTTAGACCAATTTGCCTTAAATAACATTAATATTTTTATAAGTTAAATAAATAAATAATCAAGTTAATATCTTGTAATCGTATTTGACAAGTTAGCGGATTTTTATAATCGAGTTGGAAAGTTGACATGATTAATTTTCATGTCGTATTCATGTTCAACTTTTTTATATCATTTTAGGTTCGGGTTGATAGATTAAATATAATTATTTTAACTCAATTCAATACAATTACACGAATCTAGCACAATTGCTATCCCTATGTGCTAGCCAACAGGGGTGGAAAGGAAAATTCACTTACTTTTTCCTCCAAAACACACAAAAAAGAAAGGAAAAACAAAAACAAAAACAAAAGTTAGGGTTCAATTTCGATTAGCTGGTTCGAGTTCTAACCATTTTCTAATATAATATATGATATGAAATAAATTTTAAAATTTCTTATGTTGTAGGTATTTTGGAGTTAGAGGGACATTTTTAGAACCATTGGACTTGAAAGGAGGCATTGTTGGAGATGACAAGTGAGAGAGTCAGGACGTAGGAATCACGAAAATGAGAAGGGGATGTTGTGTTCGAGGGATTTTGAAACATACTTTGAGTATTTTTTTCTGTTGAACATTTTCTTTTGGGGTATTACGACAAAGGGTGACAATGTAAGTGCAGTACAAAAAAGGACCACCTTACTAAGGAAACTCGGGGGGTATTACTGCAAAGGGTGACAACATAAGTGGGAAAGGAATTCTTGATTACATGGCAAAATTTGATGAGATTGACAAATTAAAAAAACTGCAAGAGAGCTAGGCAAGAGGAGTAGTCAAAAAACATATCTGTGGGAGGCAGATGGTGCAAACAAGGATGATTTTCAACAACTATTTAGAGGGGATGAAACTAATTCCTCAGGTTATGATGATGAATTAGCATTTGGTAATTCAAATTCTAGTTCAGATGAAGTGAGGAAGATTCCAAAGATAGGCAGAAATTGTAAAAATTCAATTTTGAGAGGGGTTTTCAAAATCCTTAATTTCAACTTGGTATGATTTTTGGTGAAAGTGAAGAATTAAAGTGTGCAATTGTAAATCATGGTATGGCAAGTGCGAGAAGAGTTTATCTGAAAAAGAATGACACGATTAGGATTGTGGCAACTTCTAGGGAAAGATGTGTAGTTGGTAGTTGGTAGCAAAGGCAATGGGGAATACATGGTCATTTCAAATTAGAAAGTTACAATCTCAGCATTCATGTTCTAGATATATGGATACTAGAATACCCTCCATGAGATTCTTTACCATGAAATATTTTGATGACTTTAAAAGTGAACAAGGTGTGAATGCATTATAGTTCCAAGAAAAGATTCATAAAGATCTTAACATCAATGTGTCAATTCAAAAGATATATAAGGTAAAGAAAGAAGCCAGTATTCTGATTAAAGGGAAATATAAAGACCAATACACCCTATTGTGGGACTACTATGAGGAATTGAGACAAAGTAACCCTAGTTCCACAATTTAATGAGTACTCAATAGGATGAAAAGACTAGTAGCTAGCAGCTTAGAAGATTTGTTGTATGTTTGAAGCCATTGAAGGATGTAGAAGGATAATTCTCTTGGGATGACACTTTTCTAAAAGGCCCTCATCCGGGAGTACTTTTGATAGCTATTGTTGTGGATCCAAACAATGGATTTTTTCCTATTATGTGGGTTGTATTTAAGGGAGAGAATAAGGAATCTTGGCAGTGGTTTATTCGAGCAATAAGTAAGAATCATGATATACATAATCCTGACCAGTAGTGTATTATTCTGACCAACAGAAGGTGATGTTTTAGTTTGATTTTTACATAGAAGTTCATACCGGCAATGACAGATTTGTGATACTTAGATTTTTATCTTCTATACTTGATTTTTGATTGTTTTTGGGTCTCATACTAGCAAAAGCAGATCTATTACCTAGTGCTAAACATAGGCATTGTGTTCGACACCTTCATAACAATTTCAGGAAGCTACTCCCTTTGAAAATAATGGTAATAAGCTTGATGAGCAGATGAAGTAGACGAAGAAGTATGATGAATCAGCTCATGAATGGATTGTAAAGAATATAGAACCAAGATGCCGAACAAGGTCACACTTCTCTACAGCTACCAAGTTTGAGATTCTATTAAACAATCATTATGAGTCATTCAATAGGTAGATTCTTAGTGGTTGGAGCAAACCAATCCTAGGATTACTTGAGAGGATTAGAGTATATATTATGCTTAGAAACCAAGGGAGGACAATGTGGTTTGCAAAACAAGAGGGTGAGATTTTCCCCAGGATCTCAAGGATTGTGGTGAAATTGAAATAAGATAGTGCATTTAATTAGTTTTCCCTCAATTCCTGGAGGGCACAAGTATGAAGTGAGGGAGAGTATGAGAGAGCAGTTCAGTGTAAACATGGTGAAAGAACATGTTCCTGTAGGAAGTGCGATATCTTTGGCATACCTCGTGAGCATGATATATAATCCTTAGGGTTTGAGGGTAAGGATCCCCTTCTCTATGTAGATGAGTGTTACTCAATGGCATCATATAAAAAGTCCTATGAACCAATTAATAGGCCTAATAACTAGCTTAGAACTGGACTTCAACCTGTGTTCTCTCTCAAGAAACTTAAGACTTCTCTACAACTACCAAGTTTGAGATTCTATTAAACAATCATTATGAGTCATTCAATAGGTCGATTCTTAGTGGTTGGAGCAAACCAATCCTAGGATTACTTGAGAGGATTAGAGTATATATTATGCTTAGAAACCAAGGGAGGACAATGTGGTTTGCAAAACAAGAGGGTGAGATTTTCCCCAGGATCTCAAGGATTGTGGTGAAATTGAAATAAGATAGTGCATTTAATTAGTTTTCCCTCAATTCCTGGAGGGCACAAGTATGAAGTGAGGGAGAGTATGAGAGAGCAGTTCAGTGTAAACATGGTGAAAGAACATGTTCCTGTAGGAAGTGCGATATCTTTGGCATACCTCGTGAGCATGATATATAATCCTTAGGGTTTGAGGGTAAGGATCCCCTTCTCTATGTAGATGAGTGTTACTCAATGGCATCATATAAAAAGTCCTATGAACCAATTAAGAGGCCTAATAACTAGCTTAGAACTGGACTTCAACCTGTGTTATCTCTCAAGAAACTTAGACTTTTTGGCAGTCCTAGAACATTAAGGAAATCGAAGATTGATGAAGAACAAAAGAAGACATTTGAGAAGGGCCTCCAACAACTATCCAAGAAGGGTTCTGGGAGAAATAAATGCAGAAAATGTGGAAATGTTGGCCATAGTACAAGGAAATGTACTTCAGTGGATAACAGTGCCAAGAAACACATGACAATTCCTAACATGAATATATGTGGAATTTATCGAAATAGGGTCATAACAAAAGATCTTGGAAAAAAGGAGGAAAGAATCCTACAACAGATGAACCAAACACACAACAATCACAAGTCATTAATAGTCTTCTCAAGTATGATATTCTTCCTTTCATTTAAATTTGAAAAATTGAATTAATTGATTTTTCATCGCACTTTAACTTATATATATATATATATATATTCAAATGCAGACAACTACAAAGAAAAGGAGGCATAGATGAAGGATGAACATTTTGGAAGAGTTTTTGTGCAATTCTACATCAACCAGTTTTTTTTCTTTTTTTTTTTAAGGCACATAGAGCATTTTGTACATGTACTTTGTGGTGATTCGGCAATATAATGAAAGATGTGAACTAGAACATTTTTCCTTATTTTGATACAGATATAGACAGGTTTGTACCCATGGCTTTGTACTTACTTTGATAGGCCTAGTTGCTCAAGAATTGCTAAACAATTAACTCTATTTTTGTCAAGCATTGGTTGTTGAAGTGGAAATAAATTCATTGTCTTTATTGTTTCTGCTTTCTCATATTTTGTACAAGTTTACTGCTTACTTTAGTAGTTTATTCATTAAATTTGTCTTAGCTTTCTTATTTTTACTGCTTATAGTTGAAAACTAAAAGCTTTCTTAAACCATATGACTGTTTTTCTATTATATTTGTACATAGGGCTTTGTCCTTGTTTTCATAGGCTTTATTGTACATAGGTCTTTTTTTTCCTGAATTGTTGTTTTCATAGGCTTTGTCAAGGATTGGTTGTTACAGTAGGTTTTCTACTTTTAAAATCTGATTATGGTCAGTTGTTTAGTAGTTTAATCCTTTTTTCTTCAGTATTGGTTGTTGTTTATCTCTTTCAAAACGGTTAATGGATGTTTTGAAGTCATTTTTAACATGTTCATGGCTATTTTCTCAGGGCTTTTTTCTTGAAATAAAATGCTTGTTGCAAAAAGAGTAGACATTTTAACATTCTTGTTCATAAACAACATTATATTCACAATTATACTAAAAAATTATAATTCACATTGCAATAAAACTGCCATCTTTACATTTTAAGTAAAAAGATCATAGCAGTACATCCACCGATTAAAATTGAAGTTCCTAAATCATTACAACACAATTGAATGCATACCAACAACTACCAAGGGATATTTACTACCATTCCTGCTCAAACGGCTCAAAAAAAATATATATATATATTAAAGAAGCAACCATAACTTTCAGCACCGTAACTTCAAACCCAACCAATTCCCATCCCTCAACTACACCAAATTATTTCCCAATAGAAGAAAATAAATGACAACTAAAGAAGCCAAAACCAAACACCTTTGCAGTTTCTTTACCTTCTTCACCTCATCATCTCTTTGCGCTTCTAGCTATCTTATACTCTGTAAAAGTTGAGGAATGACAAGGCTGGACCTTTCACACATCTTAGGATCAAGCCAACAAAAGAAATCGCATCTGCCTTTGTCCTACCATACACGCTAAAATGAAGATTATTCTTCTTTCCAATCTAAAATAACATCATCAATGTATAAGTATTAGGTATACTTTACCTTATACATCTCACATGTCCAAAACGTTATTCTTGGGCTAGAATCAGTCCGTTAGGTTTTCACAATTGATGAAGTACTTGAATTGCCTCCCGCCCTACGACTCTTGCTTCATTGCTTACACACACTTCAATATCTCTTCACTTCACTGCTACTCTACTCTCTTTGTACTTCGAAGCCCTAGAATTTGAGATTTTTCACTTCTCTCAGTTCTCCCCCTTTCTCTACACTTCAAACAGTTACTTATTCCTACACCCACCCCC
>JAXGGT010033889.1:0-13298 GCA_035583425.1 Marsdenia floribunda
TTTGTTCTAGATGTTGAGGCTTCCCCTTTTGTACCTTTATCCCCTTTCGGTTCCCAGGATGAAGTAGTTCTTGAATAGGGTCTTGTTGTCCCTTTGGATTTGAGCTGTTTTTCTACTTTTATGGAAAGATGTACTAGGTCCTCTATTTTCACATAATGTTGTAGGTCCACAACATCGGCTATCTCCTTACGCAACCCATTGATGAATCTTGCCATGGTTACCTCACGTTCCTCTTCCAAATTTAGCCTTTTCTGTAGCATTTCTATTTCCTTATAGTAGTCTTCTAGACTCTTATATCCTTGGGATAAATTTTGTAACCTCCTATGCCAGTCCCTATAGTAGTGCGAAGGTACAAAACGCTTTCTCATCATAGCCCTTAACTCTTCCCAAGTCTCAATTGGTCTTTCTTTATTCATTTTTCTTGAAATCATCATTTGATCCCACCAAGTGATAGCGTAATCTGAAAATTCGGTGACTGCCAACTTGCCTTTCTTTTCATCAGAGTAGTTGTGACAATCAAAAATTAACTCAATCTTCTTTTCCCACTCCAAATAAGCTTCCGGATTTGATCTACCTTGGAAGTTTGGTATTTTCATCTTGATGCTACTCAAGTTTCGGTCAACATCATTTCTTAGTCGACCTTCTTCAACTCTATGGGGTCTTATGCTAGGATTGTTTCTCCTTCCTCTATACTCTCCAAGGGATGCAGTTTCTTGTTCTTCAAGACCTTCTTCCAAGGTTTCTTCCACCCCTCTTCTTTGATTCCCTCGTCTAAATTCTGCCATCTCATTGCGGATAGTTTCTTGCTCCGCAAATAACCTCTGAAATTGTTGTTGCATAGCCCTTAATGTAAATGCCACATTTATAGAGTCTTCCCCATTTCCTCCACTTTCTGTCATATCTGGGTTTGGAGATTGAGAAGACATATATGTATATATATATATTTTTTTGTATGTTCTTATTAAAGAATAAGTTCTTGATGTGAGTTCTTCACAAGAATATCAATGTAGATGATGGAATCTCAAGGACTCGAAAATCAAGAATCTCAAGAAAATAATTTTTATAAGGATCTTGAAACAAATAACCAAATAAATAGATGTAAGGATGATAGATTTTTGAAAAACAAGTACACAATAATGAAAAAAACATGAAGGATAGATAGAACCTGATCTAAACAAGCTCTGATACCAACTGATGCGAACACCTACGATCAAAGACGCTTAGAAACCCACGAACAAGAAAGGTCTCGCAAGATCGTTAGATCAGATATGTTCTTTAATGAATCCAAGTTAAAACCCGTGAAGAATGGCTGCCCCACGAACCCTAACCCCTTGTGAAATCGTCGTTGGATCAATTCGACGAAGTTGAAGACGTGATTCCATGAGGAATCACAAAGAACAAGCTTTCTCACAATAGAGAGAAAAATATATTCTTGGAATTAATTCAATCAACTAACTTCCCCTCTAATAATGGAGGAGAGGGTTATTTATAGGGTAATTACAAGTAGATATTACTAATAGTTAGTTATAACTAACAATTAGTTGTAACTTATACATGAAGCTAGATAACATGGCGTAAATATCTACTTATCTTGAGAAACTATGGTTTCCTTAGGACTTTCGAGAAAGGAATGAGGAAGGGCTTTCAGGAAAGGGGAAGAAGGAAGGGCTTCCCGAAAGTAAAGTCAAAAAGTGCCCAAAGGCAAGGAAGACAAATGCCTGAAGGCATGGAAAGAAGTGCCCGAAGGCAAGGAAGAACAATGCCCGAAGGCAAAGAAAGGATGCCCGAAGGCAAGGAAAGAGATGCCCGAAGGCATAAGGGAAGTGCTCGAAGGCAAGAGAGAGATGCCCGAAGGCATAAGAGAGGATGCCCAAAGGCAAGGAAGAAAGCCCTTCGCCCAAGGTCATGAAGAAGGCCCTTCGCCTAAGGCAAGGAAGAAGGCCCTTTGCCCAAGGTAATGAAGAAGACCCTTCGCCTAAGGTCATGAAGAAGGCCCTTATTGCATTGTCCCTTTATTCTTGATGTAGATAACATTTCACCAAGTTGATTTTGAAGTAGTAGGAAAATCAAGGTTCTTGGCTATCTCTTGTAAACTTTGTTTCATCAAACTATGAAGTGTGTCTTGAATTCTTTGTTGTCTTGCTCGAGTCATGGGTCCAGTTGCCATTACTAAGGGATCCTTTGAATCTTGGATCTCTTCGGTCTCTTGGTTCGTATCAGAAGGTCCCTCTGCCTTGATTAACTTGGTCACCCTGAAATGCATAAAAGACTTGCAAATACTCGACGATTGCATTGCCGCATTTGGAAGATTTTTATCGAAGTTGGCTGAGAGACTTCTTCCTTTTTTCAAAGCACTAAAGAATACTGCTAAAGGCATCACCTGGATGGAAGAATGAGAACAAACTTGGGAGAGCCTAAGTCAATATCTTGGTAGTCCTACCCTACTAAGTTCTTTGAAAGTCAAAGAGCCCCTATTTCTGTATTTAGTTGTGGCAGACTTAGCCATCACAACCGTTTTGATTAGAGAGATGGAAAGAAAAAAACTTCCCATCTATTATGCAAGTAAAATTTTCAATGGGCCTTAATTTAGGTACCCCAATATACAAAAGGTTGCTTACTCCTTTGTTGTGGCTAGTCGAATTCAAGTTTATTTTGAATCACACATTATCATAGTCTACACGAATTACTTGCTCCACTAGATTTTCGACAAATTAGACCATTTGGGAAGATTATTGGGATAGTCCATCAAACTGAGTGGGTACAAAATAGACTTCACCTCTCCATTAGCTACAAGATTAGCATACTTCAACGTCAAAACCAAAAGTTCAACTAGTATTCACACAATAACCCCATGTAGCAAAGTGCCACAAAAGTCTTGGGTTATAAGGATTGATGGAGCGGGTTAGCTCATGTGTGGTGGAGATCGAAGTAATACTCTTCTCACACCACAGAAGTCAAAGCGAAGTTTTTGGTTGAACTTCACACTGACCAACAATCAAGCAGAGTGCGAGGTAATCATAACCAAACTTAGATGGACCAAGGTAGCAACCATTGACGAGCTAGTAGCAAGGAGTGACTTGCAAGTTGTTGTGATGCAAATCATGGAACAATTCATTGTTAGCTCGAAAAATATAGTTGAATACCTTACCCTAGCATAGAAAGAAGCCTCAATCTTCTCCATCTTTGAGATAGAAGAGATTAGAAGAAATGATAATAAAAGAGTTGATAACCTCATGAAAATAGCTTTCGGTTAGTCCCCTAACTTAGAAAACATCTTGATTAAAGTTTGAACTGCACCCACGATATCAGCTCTTGCCTTATGTCCAAGAGTTCATCGAGAAGAATGCACTTCCCAAAAATCTAGAATAGGCTAGACAAGTAAGAAAAGAATGTGCAAGATACATAGTACTAGGAGACACATTGTACAAATGATCCTTCTCTAAGCCCCTTCTCTGATGCTACCACCCTTTCTATAAGAGCTCCATGAATGAGTTTGTGGGGGACACCCAGGGGCCATATCTCTAGCTAGCTCAATGGATTATCCTTCAAGGATATTATTAGTCCACAGTCTAAAGTGATTCTAGAGCATATGTAAAAAAGTGCAGGAGCTGTCAACTATTTGCAAGTATTCCTAGATTACCATCTATTGAGAAGATACCAGTACCTCCCACAAGCCCTTTGATATGTGGGGAATGGACCTCATGGGAAGATTTCTTCGAGCTCGAAACAATTTTCAATATCTTGTGGTGTCCATAGACTTTTTCCAAATGGTTCAATGCAAAGCTACTAGTCCACCATATCAAGGAGAACGTCCTCAACTTCTTCCATGACTTTTTCTTATGTTGATTTGGAGTACCCTAAATAGTGGTTACTAGCCATGGAACACAATTCTCGAAGAAGTTCACTGCGGAGTGTGTAAGGTTCCACATCAAACACTAGATATCATCAATAGCACATCCCCATGGGAATTGACAAATAGAAGTAGCTAACAAACTGATCCTAACTGCTCCAAAAAAGAACTTGGAGGGTAAATACAAGCAATATTTTCATAAATGGACCAGAGATCAAACTGTAGAAGTTCATAGCTTATGGTTTAATGGTTCAACTGCAATTGAACTGTGACGTCATAAATTGAAAGTTAAAAATATATATCATGAATAATATATTTTCTAATAATCCAGTGCAATTTTAATTACGCCGTATTTTTAATATTTAATAATGAATCAAATTGGATAGAAACTTCCATTAAAATTTAATTAGTTTGGATAATTGACAATATTTTTCCAAATACTTATAATAAAAAATATTATCAACTCCAATTTCTTTTTTTGATAATTAACTATAGGAAAATTGGTGAAATTGGTCCCTAATGTTCATGGCTTTAGTATGGTTGGTCCGTCCCCATGTATAATAAGTTGGTGCATTTGGTTCGTTCCATCACAAAATTTGACTTCTTTCACAATAGATTTTGAGGAGAAAGGGATCAAATGTACC
The DNA here is from genome assembly GCA_035583425.1 of Marsdenia floribunda. Taxonomy (NCBI): domain Eukaryota; kingdom Viridiplantae; phylum Streptophyta; class Magnoliopsida; order Gentianales; family Apocynaceae; genus Marsdenia; species Marsdenia floribunda. The sequence continues at coordinate 4,495 of JAXGGT010033889.1, forward strand.
AACTTATTATATATTGGGGACCTACTAAATAAAAAATAAATAAAACGAACAACCACACTAATAATCGAAAGATTGAAGACCAAATCCACCAATTTTCCCCAATTGTAATTCTTATATATATATATATTAACATGAAAATAAAATAAAAGTGACTCGCCACACACTCTACTATTTTTCAAACAATGATTTTGTTCTTTTTTGAAAAAATTATGGGAAACAATCTCCAAAATCAAACTCAATATGATTTCAATCACTTTCATCTTTTCCCTATCGATAAAAGAAGAAGATGACAATAATGACGATATTGATTCTCAATCCTGAACATCCTTCATGGCAATCAGAGTGGCTAAGATGAACAGGGATAATACAACTTATATGATGAAAACATGAGAATATATATTTTCATAACACAAAGAGAAGAACAATAAGGAAACAAAGGAAACCTAAGAAAAACAATGGTATGGAATAGGAATAAATTAACAAAGGAAACAAATGTGTAGAAAACATAGCTAGAAATCTATTGTCTCTATAAAATTTCAATGTAGTGAGAGCTAGGAAATGTAATATTGCAACCAAAAGGGTAATACAAAACCCATTCTTGTCAAGACCCTAGATGTGCATAATCAAGACCAAGGGAGAATAAATTAAAAGATTAGTGAAAGTACTACCGGATTAGAAGGTGAAATGGATAAACTAGCAATTTTTCGGAGCTCCTAATTCTCCAATAGAGGTCAGGAAAAAAAAGCATAAGAAATGATTTTAGTAGAGGTAGAACGAAATAAGAATTGCAAGCAGTTGCAACAAACAACCTAGGTTTTCATTTCATCCTTATGCTTTTTTTTTTTTTTTTTAATTTTACAAATTAGGACTTATATACATTAAAAGTTCTATAAATTAACACCAAAGTTTTAAAATATATCATCTCGGTAGGTCTAGAAGGCAATCGGTCGGATTGGTTGGTCTAAACTAAGTCACTATTTTTAACACAATTTTTTCTTAAAAATTGAATCAGTTTAGGGACTGGTTCACGGTCTGACCAGTTTGGTCTACAAAACCATGAACACAACAGATGGGTGGTCGAACTCCACCCAATACTGTGGATAGTACGCACCTCATGCAGGGCCCCTACTGGCGATACAACCCACACACTGGTACATGGGTCATAAGCAATCGCACTAATGAAGTTGACACGACCCACACAAAGGATAGAACAATGCAAAGGAACTATAAGCACAACAACTTATGATCTCAACCTCAACTTGCTAGATAAGCTGAGGGAAATAGCCCGAATTCGACTAGAAACATACAAACAGAAGACCAAAAGCACCCACGATAAAAGAGGTCACAATAGATTGATGAACATCGAAGATTAGCCCAAGTGATTGACAATGTAAGAGTCACCAAAGTTGAGACTAGAGAGAGGAGTAATACTCAACTCAATCTCTCTTCAAAGCTCCTAAAGTTGGCAAATGTCTCAAGGGATCTAGAAGCTCTGCCTTAACTAGCTAAAGGCAAGACGATAACTAATTGTGAATTGGAAGCCCCACCAGCAGTAGCAGAACCGGCTCCCCAAGCAGGGATCATCTGGGATGAAGTTGGAGGGCCTAAAGTTTGTGAGCTGGGGAAGGGAGAAAACCTTGGATCCTCACTCTAATAAGGGCAACTCCTTTCCCCGAATTTTGAGGTCTTAGCCCCATCAGTAGAAGATTTCTTCCTCCTCACCTCGTTAGAAACATCCATTCGTGGGGCCATTTGTTCCCCCTGTGCAAAGAAGGAGGCTTTTGGAACCTTGTGAGAAGGTCCTTGAGTAGTGGCAGCTATTGTTTTGTGGACCAGACTAGACAGGCCAATCGAACTGTGAACTGACCCCCAAACTGGTTCGATTTAACGGTAAAAACCGTTTTGTTAAAAGATTATGCTAAAATTGACAACTTCTTTTGGATTGGTCGGTTGGTTGACTTTTTTTTTTTTAATTTTTTAATTTTATTTTTTAGAGGGAAAGAGGGGGTTTTCTTGGTCTAGGGTAGCTTTATGACATGTTTTGCATTAATTACTTTTAATTCTCCCTTGTTTCACTTCTAATGCGGTGGGGTCTCTTTTCTATATTTTTCCTATTGTAATCTCATCATGCTATATATTTATTTTTTTAAAAAAAAATGAATTTTTACTATTGTAATTTTGTTAATAATATATATATATATATTTTGATTTTTAAAATCTATAGAATATAAATATTTACTAAATAGTAAATAATAAATGTGTTATTTTATATAGTTTAAATATTTATAAATATTTTTATAAATTAAGATTACATTAAATTATTAAAAAATATATTATTTATAATAAATATTTTTTAATTTTTAATTTATGACATCATCGGTTCAATTGCAGTTGAACCATTAAACTATAAATCATTAACTTTTCCGATTCGATCTCCAGTTCGGTTATGAAAAAATTGGTGGCAGCGACAAGAGCAAAGGACACCAAAGTCCTGGGAGGAGGAGGAGGAGGAAAATCAACTTTGCTCACTAAAGTAGGGAGATTCCTCTCTTATCTAGAAAGCTAATTATGCCTACTCTTCTTCTTCTCTTGACGAGCAACAAGTATTCGAGTGAGGTCCATGTCCATTGAAAAGAAAGGGGGGGGGGGGGGGAAGAGTGGATTAGTTAGGATTTCGGAAATACCGAACTAGAAAAAGATGCAAATGGTCACTAGGCTGTCTACCAGAAGAAGTTGCACATACTATGTTCCCTCTATAAATAGAACAGTCCACGGAGAACACTCTACTGGCATAGAGAGTCCAGAGAGGATTTCTCTCATCTTCCTCCATAACCAATTCTCTCCTCCTTTCTAGAGTACCCACTATCCCACTCTAGAGGGGACCTTGCCAATAGACTCTCTATCCAAAAAAAAAAACTTTCTTTGAACTTTAGCTCTTTCCTTAGAGCCTCATTCATAACAATCAGAATAGTCTGCTATGCCAGACTCAATGAAGAGATAGGTCTTGTAGTCCCCCTATTCAGTTAATGAGTTGACTAAAGGGAAGAAAGGAAAGCCTACAAATGACTCTACACAGACCTATTTATCCCTCCAGTCCATCTTATCGGACAAAGGGTTAAACAAGGACACTCTATTTTTTCTCAGTCAAAGGGAGAGGTTGTTATCCCACATTTTTAGGCTAGATAAGTAAATTGAGACTAAATTCTTGGAATGTTCCACCCGTGTCTTTGGCACAACATTGCAAAGTAGGTTAGTACCCAAATGGAGTTTGCATGAAGGTGTGCTAGTTGTCCTTTTACTTTGAGAAAAATATCAACAAGAAAAGGGTGAAAGGGAAATTGAAGTCCACTATAGAAGTGGGCCAAGGGTATCAACACATATCTAGTCGACATACTCTACACATAGCTATCAGAGAACAATCAATACTTCGAATCACTCCATCCATAGGAAGAATGTGTAATTTGGAGTTCGTTGGTAGTTATGGTATTAGGTTGCAAAGCAAAGATAGGTTTCCCAAAAGAGGTTGTCGGAGCCACAACTTCCTCTACCACTCCCACACTTACTGTCACATCCGAGGGTCTAATATCTCCTCCCTCTCTGTAAAGCACAACCCCTTTGATGGACTCTACTAGTCAATTGTCTTCCATATATGCATTCTCTGACAATTTGACCTTTACAAAATCTTACCAACTTTGCAATCTATAAATACATGCTCACTCATATGCGCAAGAGAAAAAGGGTTACTGGGACAAAATCCACCTAATTGAATAGAACAAAAGGAAGAGAGATTTAACATAAAACATTATTCGGAGGAAGAAATTACCTGTAAGAATTAGAAAATTTGTGAAGGTGAGTCAAGTTGTCTCAAACATTTTCCAAATGATTCTCAACTCATCAATGGCAAGTTTCTCAATCCCAGAAAATAGTAGAAAGGGGGAAATATGCAGGTATCAAAGGAAACTTGCTATGATTTTCGGGAGCAAAGTAGATATGAGGACGCAGAAATAGCTTGTGGAGGATGCAAGAAAGCAAAAGTAACCTTGTAAACAAAAAGGGACTTTTATGCCTAAAGATTCAATTCTGAAATTTGGGAGTAGGAATGCCATTATTGGCTCTCCTAGATTGGTGTAGAAGCATGCTCCCCCAAGTGACATAATGATTGTGTATTAAAGACAAAACATCCCCTCCAGGCTGAAATGCCTTCATCGGGGAAAATGTGTCACAATGGATCGAACCCTTTGTGTATAGTCTGCATCAATGGAAGGAGCCACTGAAGAGCTAAACCTTGAGAGTCCAAGGGGCTTACACTTTAGATGATGATGTGTCACCTCAAATTGTGACACCCTCGGGTCACTTTGATAGCCTAGAGACACATCAGACTTGGAGCACCTCACCTAGTACTATGGAGTCCTATCTTGGAAATATCTATATCAATGCAGTTTCCATCTTATTTCCGCACGACAATTGATAGGCCACTCACATTTAAGGACTAATGTACTTAGGGTATAGTACTCTAATGATCCTAATAAAAGTTCTAACAAAAACAACACGAAGGGAGCATGTTCTGCTAATAAGTCATAACAAGCACACCTAGCATATGCCAACTGCTCACAATTTCCTAATACAAATACTCATATAATATAAAACAACCTAAAGATCCATCCCTAGGAAAAGGTGAAAGAATTCCACACTTAGCACTTACACCCTTGCAAGGCATTTCTTCCATGCATTCACATCCCCTTCCCAAGGGGGGAAATAGCTAGAATTATCTGGCTATCACTCTTTCTTGATTCTGCTACTGACTTCATCATCGGAGGGTCTTGGCAGAGACAATCTCTGTCTTAGACATACTTGCAGGGTCACCTTTCAACTTCTAAGCTTCCATCTATCACACCCATTATCAAAAATCATTTTCAAGCTCACTTCTTTGCTTACATGTCTCGTTCCCATAGCGATTTTTAGTATTTTAAAATGAACCTAAAAACTTGTGTAACTTATATAATTTTCTTTATTAGGTCTCGGGTATTACAAAAATAGTATATCCATTAATATGTTTTAAACAAAAAAAGGAGAAAAGGAATAAAAGTGAAGGTCTATACTTAATCTCTTCATATTAAAAAGGACCATTCGCATACAAATTCCCATAGTTAAAAATAGTTGTGTTCTAGCTTTCAGTGATAGATAATTTGAAGTTAATCTTTTCCAATTGATCTACAATTTTTTCCTTTTACACCTTTGGGTTTTGAGTTATTGAGGAATTTAACACTTTTCCATGGAATTTAACCTGGTCTACACAAGGATAGCTGACAAAAAAGAATTCCTCCTAGTGGTTATAGAAACTAGAAGGAAGTTGCAACAAATTATTCTCTCCTAAATAACCTTTTGCATAGCACCAACCTTTACTCTTAGTGTACTTTTGCATCATCACAAAAAAAAAACTTGAAAAGATCTAAGCTAGCAACCACCCCACAAGATTTACTCAACAATACAAGTCATAATATGTATCTAATATAATCTCGGGTTAACTACGCAATTTAAACGTTCTAATATATACAAATATCCTTCAACAAAGATAAAAGAGAAAAACTCAATCCTGGTTTGAATAGGGAACAAATACACCCATAAAGTTGGTCATAGTATTGCAAATCAATGCATTAGCTATAAATCTAGTTGAAAACCTCTGCGGGAAACCCATACGTGGATTGCATTACTAAAAGTGCAAGGGTATTAGTGTAAGTTTCTAAATAAATGGGACATGGAGATTCTTCTCCCTCTACATTTTTGGGTTTAGGGGCCCTAATACTTAAAGGTGCAATATACAAAGTGTTTTACAGAACAAAATTTTCATCAATGTATGAAAAATTGAATAACCAATCGAAAAAACTATATCGTAGTAAACTAGGATTCCCCACCTCATCAAAAAAGTTCTCCTACTCTTACCACTGGAAACTCATCTATCAAAATAACTTTGTAATAAATAGATACATATAGCCTCCCCCAAATATCATCATTGTAGGTTTAGCTGAAATATTTTGTTTGATAGCTTAGGCACTCAATCTGAGGGTCTTGAGAGGTCTCTACACTATAATACTTTCTTCAGTGCAAGACTCAACTAATAGAGTCCATTGAGTTAAAAAAGCCAAAGTTTGGTAACCATAAAGATTTGATGAGCTCATCTCTAGATAATTTTGAAATAAAAAGAAGAGAAGATACGTGTAAAATATAGAAATAATTTTATCAAAAGTATTTTCCATTTGGAAAAGGGAAAAAAAGAGTAAAATATAGAAATATTTTTTAAAAGTATGTTCCATTTGGAAAAGGGAAAAAAAACATTAATAAGTTTAAAATAGGAAAAAAAAAGGATAAGAATTATAAAAAAACAAAAGGGTGAAAATCAATTATCTATAGGCCAGTTCTTGAAGGTTAAAATCACAAGGGGTAGTTGATAGGCCCCTTCTTGAAGGTCAAATCCCAAAGGGTGAGCTTTTCGACTGAAGAAAATAGAAATATTAAGGTTCAAAAAGTTGATCGCATTCTCATTGACATGTTAAATCTATAATAGAGACATATATTTAGACTCCTTCTTATCTCCAAGACTCCTATTAGATATACATATCTGCAAGATTCATATTAGATTTACATATCTGTTATACAAAATAAACTACTACACATAAATATTTCCTTAACAGCCCCCTCAAGTTAGAGCATGAAATTCAAAATGCCCAACTTGCCAAGATTAAACTAAAATTGATCAGACCCCAAAGCTTTAGTGAAGATATCATCAAGTTGGAGAGAAGATCGCACATGAGTTGTTGCAATATTCTAGTTTTCTATCTCGTCAAGAAAATGACAATCAACTTCTATGTGTTTCGTATGTTCATGATGAAGGGGATTGAGGTAAGAATTTAAAGGAAAAATGCAGCGAAAAAACAAAATATTTCCTAGCTACATCTAGAAGAGTACTTACTTTTTCGTTGTGATTGCAAATTAATCAACGAATGATAGGGTTGAGAACTAGATGGTGGGGGTTGATCTACAAGAATCCCTATCAATCTTCTACTCCTACCCATCAAAGAGTTAGAAGGATAAAGTTTGTTACAGAATAGAAAGAAGAGAGAGGACTGAAAGAACTGTTTTCTTTTCTTTTCTTCTCTTTCTTGATTGGCGGCATACCCTTACCTATTTTTGACCAACCTTGATGACTTAACAAAGTCCTCTTGGCCGAAAAACCCTAGTCCTAAATAGGCTAGTTTTTGTGCTCTAAAGTTATCCCTAGATTGATCCATTCCTTTTACTTAATTAATTGTATTTTACAGGCTTTATAAAATACCTAAAACGAATTAATTAATTCTTCATGGGCCCTTAATATATGTCAACATATATTTGCCCGATTAATTAATTTATTCTAGCCTAAATAATTAATTAATTGGAGTCTTAGAATAAATTTAATTTTTCTTCCAAATAATTATCCAATAAGCCTAGTTTGTGTTTTAACAACACCAAGGTTAGTAGAGCTAGTTGAGAGACCAAAAGACATTATTCATGGCTACTATAATTACCAAAATACCCTTACAATCAAATAGTCATATTTTATCATTTCAAATATTTTCATTTATCACTTACAAGTGAAATGACAAAAATAACCATTTGTATACACCTATCTCAAGGACATCTACCATCCTTAGATTTCTAGTTTGATAATCCATAACTCACTCAAATGTACTTATTTAACATTGGGAGCTACTCAAAAGTACTCATTCTTTATCTTAGTTCCTAGGGCCCTAGTGGTGTGCCTAAACACCATATTTAATTAAATTAAGTGTTCTCATTAAAAGATATTATTTCCTTCAAGGCTAGAAAGGTAAAAGCCTTTTTATTCTAAATATCTTCTTCAGAGAACACGTTCAAGGGTCAACTGCTTTTGATATTTAACAACAAGCTAGCTAATTACTTGGAGAACACTCAATAACCGCCTCTTAATAACCATCACCGACTCTCACTTAAAAGAACTAGGTGATGACAATTAACTCCTATAAATACGAGACTTATGAACAAGAACAGCATGATGAACTTCATTTTACTCTCTATTACTCTCTCTCTCATTTTCCTCTTTCTCTCTCTCTCTTATTTCCTCTCTTTCTCTCTCTAACTCTTTTTGGGTTCCTTTGTTGTCAATTGATTCACCTCAAGGATCAATTGACTTTGGAACTCTTATGTTCTCTTGAACAACTTTTATGAGAGATTAATTAAGGGAATTAAACACTTGAATTCTCTTTTTCATTTCATACTTACATAAGAGAGTTTAATCCACCTCGAAAGCTCTTGAAACCTCACCAAGGAAGTCCTAAAACTCCCCCTTCGGGACCTAGTTCTTCCCTTTCAGGAACACCAACACACCCTTTCGGGAAATTCACTCCTCTTTTGGGCACATTGAAGGCACCTTCAGGCTTCCTTTTTTCTTTCCCTTTTGGGAAAGTTCTTTGACTTTCTTGGAAGAACCTTACTTTCCTTTTTTGGAAACTTTTCCTTTGCTCTTTCAAGACTTTCTTCTTCATATTACTCTCAAATTGAAGACACTTTTCTTCCCTCATTCTCTCTTATTTTTTGTAACTCTTATCTTTTAATAGAGAATAGTTTTTATCTGATTTCCACCCACATCACTGATAATGCTAAAACATATCGTGTTTTTAGGGTTAAATTACGTGCAATTTGAGTTAATTTCTTTATTATTTAAAATAAATTGATTAAGAATGACATTTCTTTGCATTATTTTGTTTACAGGAAAGTTCCAGGGCATAAAATGA
>JAXGGT010033938.1:0-10867 GCA_035583425.1 Marsdenia floribunda
ATTAATAAATTTAAAAATATTTTCAACATATTAAAAAAAAAATCACACTATGATCTTTGTATTTAAAAAAAAAAAAAGAAGAAATTTTACCTGCAACTTATTTGGAAACCTGCTAGGGGACTACATTGAAAGTTTAAAAATTGATTGAGGACAGAATAGAGCTAAAAAAAGGTTTAAGAACTAAATTGGCAATTTAAAAATAGTTGTGAGACTGAACCGACTATTTTCCCATAAAGAAATACATGAACTTATTAACAATATAAAGATATTTTAATAATAATAAGGAAATATGGGGACTTATTCATAATAATAAAGTTACATAGGCATTCATAATGATAAAGTAATATAGGGGATGGGGGCAGTGGGTGGAGGGCAGTTATAGGCTTGGGAGGGTGGGGTGATTTGGGGAACGACAGGTGGTTGGCAAATAGGTTTGGCGACAATAGAGAGTAATGGAACTAACGGGGATTGGGGGCGGGTTGGGGGGGCAATAAGGGGTGATAGGTGGTTGGTGTGGTAATGGGGAAGAGGGGGTGGTGGTTGGTGGGTAGGGTTAGGTGAGTAGTGGGACTAAGGGGGGCAGCAAATTGGGTAGCAATTTGGGGAAAGGGGCAGTGGGTAGGGTTGGGGAGTGGCATGTAGTTTGTGGGTGGTGGGATTAAGGGGAGTAATTAGGGGAACGGGGGCGGGGGGTGGTTGGTAGTGTTGGGGGTAATGGGGAGCAGAGGGTGGTTAGTGGGCAGGGTTAGGGGAGTGGTAGAACTAAGGGGGCAATTAGGAAAATAGGGGGTGGTGGATGGTTGGGGAATAGCAACGGGTTGGGAGGTAGGTTGGGGTAATAGGGAGTGATAGGAATTTAGCAGGCGGGGTTGGGGGACAATAGGGAGAGGTGAGACTAAGGAGGGTAAGAACAAGTAGTTGGTGGGCTGGGTTGGTAGGGAATGATAGGTGGTTGGGCAGACTTGGGGAATAGTGGGTGTTTAGTGAATAGGTTTGAGGGGTAACAGGGAGCGATGCAGGTTGGGGGGCGTGAGACTAAGGGGGTCAACAAGTTGGGGGTCCATTGGGGAACAAGGGGCAATAGAGTTGGGGGAAATGGGGAGTAGAAGGTGGTTAGTGGGCAAGATTGGGGAGCGGTGGGGGTGGGACTTAAGGGGACAACAAGTTGGGGGTATTAGGGAACAAGGTAGTGGGTGAAGTTGAGAACGGGTTGGCTAGTGGTAGTTGGTTGGTAGGTTGGGCTTGGGGGGTGGTAGGTAGGGTTAAGAAGGGGTTAGAAGGATTTGAAAAGTAGTGGTGGGCGGGGTTGGGAGGATTTCAAGAGCAGGGGGTTTGGGGACAACAGGGAGAAGGTGGTTAGTAGGCAGTTGGGGAGCGTGAGACTAAGAGGGGCAACAGGTTGGGGGCAATAGGGAGCAGAGGGTGGTTAGTGGGCAGGGTTGGGGGAGTGGTGGGAGTGGGACTAAGGGGCACAATGAGCTGGGAGGCAATTAAGGAAACGAAGTAGTAGGTAAGATTCAAAACAGGTTGGGTAGTGGCAATTGGTTGGTGGGCTAGTGTGGGGGTGGGGTGGGGGTGATGGATAGGGTTAAGAAGTGGTTGAAAGGATTTGGGGAGTAGGGGAGCAGTGGTGGGTAAGGTTGGAAGGATTTTTAAAGCAAGAGGTTGGGGGACAATAGGGAGACGGTGATTAGTATATAGGGTTGGGGGAGCAGTGGGACTAAAGGAGGCAACTGGGGAAACGGGGGGCGATGTGTAAGGCTAGGAATGGTTGGGGAGTGGCTAGGAGTGGGACTAAGATGTGCATTAGTGGGGGTTAGGTGATTAGGGTGGGTTGGGGGGTTAATAGGGAATGACAAGGGTTAGAGGGATTATGGGCAGGTTGGGGGTTAATGGGAGCGACAGGTGTTTGGGGGTTAATGGGGAGGAGTGGGGATTTGGGAGTTATGGAGAGCTGCAAGTGGTTAGTGGGCGGGGTTAGGTGAGTGATAGGACTAAGGGCACAACGATAGAGGTTAGGAGGTAATAGGGGGTAACGGTAGGGGGTGGGGGGGGTAATGGGGAGAGCGGGTGGTTGGTGTGGAAAGGTTGTGAACAAATGGATGTGGGGCTATGAGTAGGGGTTGGAGGGATTTAAGGAGTGGCGGGTGGTTGCCAAGGCAACCTAGAGTAGTAGGGGCAACGATATAGGGGGTAGTGTTTGGGGTTGGAGAGTTGTGGGGAAATTTGGTTTAAAATGTTTTTTTGAAAATTACCAATTTTGGATAACAACTCCAAAGCATTAAAGCCCTCACCTCCCTTTTCACTTCAAAATATTTGCCAAGAATAGAGAATTAAGTTGTTTGCAGAGAATCGGGTTCAAATTTTCACTCGTCGGTGCCCTCGTCTTCCCATTTCCCTTTCATTTCAAATGTTTAGTCACCGGTGCCCTATTGCTTGTTCTTTCCCTTCGCCGTCCCCGCTTTGTTTTCTGCTTCAACCCTCAACTACCATGTAAGGCCTTGAGCTTCAACACCTGAATTTGAGGTTTTTAAACACATGCAACCAAATTCTTGAATTTGTTGTTTTTGAAATATGTTTTTAGAAATAGTTTTAAATGTAAAATTAATTTTATCATTATCATCATTATTGAGGCAATTTGATGATTGGAGAGCAAAGGCAAAATTGGATAAGGAACGTTTTATGTTGTCTCAAAAGTTGTTTTGGAACATTTCTTACACCCTAGGAATTGCAATAGCACTGCTCACTGTCTTGCTAAATGGGCTGCGTCCCTTAAATTTTGTTGACCTATAGCTCCTGATTCTTTAAATCCCCGCTTATGGGAAGTGGGAGATGGAGGATAGCTTATGTTATTTTGTACTCTTGTGTTTATAGTTTATTTCTAATATATATCCTAGTTATTAGGGAAAAAAAAAACAAAAAAGATAAGCTAGAGCAGTGTAAGCTAATTATTTTAATTTTTCAGTTTTTACATAAGATTGTTTAATGTTGTGACAATAGCTTTTAGTTTTTCTCCCCTTTCTTGCCAAATTGACAAGAAATTGAGGAAATAAATGACAGTTTTGAGCAAGAATCAAGATTACATGCCTATTCAGCTGCTTATTTAATTTGGAATCAAATAACATATTGAAATAATTTGGTTAGTATATTGATATAATATGTTGATATAATTCTTTGTTGTACTCGTACTTGTAGTGAAATGGCTACCAAAACTTTTAGGTTGATGAAACATTTGGAAAACATGGTAAAATGGGAACTTGATACAAGAGTGGAAAATCTTCTCAAAAATACAAGTTTTGTTGAACTTCATAAGGTCTCAAGTTGCAGAAATAACTCGTTCCTGCTTACTAAAAGGGTACAAGCATATGATAAATATTCTTGTTGTTTTAGGTCTAGTAGATATAGGATTTTTTTTAGTTTATTGAATGTTTTGTATATAACCGGCTTGCCTATTGCTGGGAAGCCTATAACAGGTAAAAAATTTAACAATATTGAACTTTGTAAAAATTATTTGGGAGAAGATTTATGTACAAGAGAAAAAAATGATGGTAAAAGAGTTATAAAATTATCTGTATTAAGGGAAAAAATTATGAAAATTTCTGAAAATTCATTAGAGGAGGAGCTTCGTCGAGCTGTCTGGGCATTTTCCCTTTACATGATTAGGTCTATTATCTTACCAGATGCAAGTAGAGATAGCATATCCCCAATTTATCTTCAACTCTCTATTTATCTTCAACTCATGGAGAGAGTTGAAGATATTGGAAAATATGCTTAGGGGCAGCTCTATGGGTTCACTTACATGAGCACTTGAGGAAGTTTAAAGAATCACCATGAGGGGGTTCGGCCATTAAGGGATGCACTATGGCCTTTCAGGTTAGAAATATTTATTTATTTATTTATAAATTTGTTTTATTCAATTATTGTAGATAGATTTTAACATGTGTTTATATGTTATAGATTTTTGCAATTCTCTCACTTTCGAATGTGCTTAAAGAAATTATGAAATATTTGAAGGTGGGGGAGAGAGAGAGAGGAGGAACCCCAAGCTTCCCTCTAATTATGGTCTTTTGGACCAAGAAGCTTAGTTTGGTCTTAAAGAATTCAAGAAGAGAATGGAATTTTGAAGATGCTTTTGAAAATGAAGAAAATGTATTTTATTTTATTTTTTTGATTTGATTGAAATTTAATTTGTTGAAAATTTTGTTTTCTATTTATAGGTGGTTTACTAGCCTTGCAATCTCTTAGGCAAGGAGCTCTTGCCTACACATTTGAGGTCCCAAGTTGATCTCACAAAGGTGAGTGCTATGGTTGTATGCTTTAATAAGCATACACCATATTTCCCTCATAGGTTCAAAGAATATTTTGGACCTTGTGATGATCCTTGGGAGATGGATATTAAAAATAGCAAGGCAATCGGGACTAGTAAGACTAAAGGGGCAATGATATATGGGGCAGTGTGTGGGGTTGGGTGGGCAATGGGGAGTAGAGAGTGGTTAGTGGGCAAGATTGAGGGGAAAATTAGGGAAATAAGGGGAAAACAACAACGAGTTGGTAGGTAGGTTGAGAGTAATAGGGAGTGATAGGGATTTGGTGGGCATGGTTGGGGGGCAACAAGGAGAGGTGGCACTAAGGAGGGCAACAACAAGTAGTTGGTAGGCTGGGTTGGGGCCCAATAGGGTGGGGGCAATGGTAGGGGTTGGCGGGGACTTGGGGAATAGTGGGTGGTTTGTGGGCTGGTTCGGGTGCAACAAGGAGCAGTGCAGGTTTAGGGGGCATGAGACCAAAGGGGGTAACAGGTTAGGGGTTAATTTGGGGAACAGGGGGTGGTGGGTATGGTTAGGGAGCTGCAGGGGATTGGTGGGCGAGTATTGGGTAATAAGGAGCGGAAATAGACTAATTGGTGGGTTGGAGGGATATCAGGGATAGGCGGGTGGTTGATGGTTGGGGGGATAATAGGGAGAGGCAAGTGGTTGATGGTTGGGAGTTAGGGGGGGTTGGTATTATGAAGGTGTTGAGAGGATTTAGGTAGCAGCAGGTTGAGGGAGCAATGAGGAGCGCGGTTGTGGACGTAATAGGGAGCAATGTGTGGTTTGTATGTGGGAGTAGGGGGTTGAGGGACGATAGGGAGAGAGTGGTTAGTGGGCGGGGTTAGGGAGCGGTAGGACTAAAAAGGGGCAATTGGGGGAACAGAGGGCGATGGGTAAGCCTAGGAATAGGTTGTGGAGCTGCAGGTGTTTGTTAAGCAGGGTTGGGGGCAACTAGGAGTGAAGGACTAAGATGGGCATCATTGGGGGTTAGGTGACTAAGGGTGGGTTTGGGGGTAATAGGAAATGGTGAAGGTTAGAGGGATTGTGGGCGGGTTAGGGGTTAATGGGGAGAGGTAAGTGGTTGGGGGTTGTACTCATATTTATAGTGAAATGGCTACCAAAACTTTTAGGTCGATGGTACATTTGGAAAACGTGGTTAAATGACAACTCATACAAGAGTGCAAAATCTTGTCAAAAATACAAGTTTTGTCGAACTCCATAAGGTCTCAAGCTAGAGGAATAACTCATTTATGCTGAATAAAATGGTACAAGCATATGATAAAGATTCTTGTTGTTTTAGTTTAGCAAATATAGAATTTTTTTTTTCAGTTTATTGGATGTTTTGTATATAACTGGCTTGCTTATTGGAGTAGTAGGACTAAGGGGCAGTGTGTGAGGTTGGAGATTTGTGGGGGGTTGGGTGGGCAATGGGGAGTGGAGGGTGGTTAGTGGGCAGGATTGGGTGCAATTAGCGAAATAAGGAGCAGTGGATAGTTGGGAAACAACAGTGAGTCTGTAGGTAGGTTGAGAGTAATAGAGAGCGATAGAGATTTGATGGGCAGGGTTGGGGGGCAATAGGGAGAAGTGGGACTAAGGAGAGTAGGGATTGTTAAAAAAAAACAAAATTTGGAATTTGGTTAAAAATATTTTTTGAAAATTACCAAGACAAACAAATTTTTGTTTGTTAGAGAACTTACGTTTAGTTTTTCAGTACTTCAAAGAACAATTCCAAAGTGGCAAAGGCCTCACCTCCCTTTTCACTTCAAATCCAAGAATAGAAAATCAGTTTCAAATTTGCAGTTGCCAGTACCCGCTTTGTTCTTCCCCTTTGCCGTCCCCGCTTTATCTCTGCTTTAGCCTTCAACTATCAGGTATGGTCTTGCTCTTCAATACTACCCTTTCTTGCCCTGTTATTTTATACTGGTTTTTGGCTAAATATTGCTTCTTTTTTTATATATATATATATTTTAATGCAAGTGCCCTACATATTTTCATCATTTGTTTCATCCTAGCATCATCTTGTAATCATCATCTTAGGAAAAATAAGGGGCAATGGATAGTTGAGAAACAATAGAGAGTTTGTAGGTAGGTTCAGAGTAATAGAGAGTGATAGGGATTTGGTGGGCAGGGTTGGCGAGCAATAAGGAGAGGTGGGACTATGAAAGGTAGGGATTGGTTAAAAAAACAAAATTTGGGAATTTAGTTTAAAACGTTTTTTGAAAATTACCAAGAGAAAGAAATTTTTATCTGTTGAAGAACTTACGTTTGGATTTCCTGTACTTCAAAGAACAATTCCAAAGCAGCAAAGGCCCCACCTCCCTCTTCACTTCAAATCTAAGAATAGAAAATTAGTTTCAAATTTGAAGTCGCCGGTGCCCGCTTTATTCTTTCCCTTCGCCGGTCCTGCTTTGTTCTCTGCTTTAGCCTTCAACAACAAGGTGTGGCCTTGCTCTTCAACACTGCCCTTTCCTTGCCCTGTTATTTTATATTGGGTTTTAGCTCAATGTTGCTTCTTTTTTTTTTAATGCAAATGCCCTACATATTTTTTTCATGATTTGTTTCATCTTAGCATTATCTTGTAATCATCATCATAGGGAAATAAGGGGCCGTGGATAGTTCGGAAACAACAGTGAGTTTGTAGGTAGGTTGAGAGAAATAGAGAGCAATAGGGATTTGGTGGGCAGGGTTGCGCGACAATAGGATGAGGTGGGACTAAAGAGAGTAGGGATTGATTAAAAAAAACAAATTTTGGAAATTTGTTTTAAAACATTTTTTGAAAATTACCAAGAGAAAGAAATCTTTGTCTGTTGGGGAACTTACGTTTCGTTTTCCTGTACTTCAAAGAATAATTCCAAAGTAGCAAAGGCCTCACTTCCCTTTTCACTTCAAATCTAAGAATAGAAAATCAGTTTCAAATTTGCAGTAGCCGGTGCCCACCTTGTTCTTTCCCATCGCCGTCCCCACTTTGTTCTCTGCTTCAGTCTTCAACTATCAAGTACGGTCTTGTTCTTTAACACCGCCCTTTCTTGTCCTGTTATTTTATACTGGTTCTTGGCTAAATGTTGCTTCTTTTTTTTTTTTTTTTCTTTTTAATGCAAATGGCCTACACATTTTCATGATTTGTTTTATCGTAACATTATCTTGTAATCATCATCTGCGGGAAATAGGGGGCGGTGGACAGTTTGGTATCAACAGTGAGTTTGTAGGTAGGTTGAGAGTAATAGAGAGCGATAGGGATTTGCTGGGCAAGGTTGGGGGGCGATAGGGAGAGGTGGGACTAAGGAGGGTAGGGATTGGTTAAAAAAAACAAATTCTGGATATTTGGTTAAAAACATTTTTTTGAAAATTAGCAAGATAGACAAATTTTTGTTCGTTGGGAACTTACATTTGGTTTTCCTATACTTCAAAGAACAATTCCAAAGAGGCAAAGGGCTCACCTTCCTCTTCACTTCAAAATGAAGAATAGAAAATCAGTTTTAAATTTGCAGTCATCGGTGCTCGCTTTGTTCTTCCCCTTCGCCGTCCCCGCTTTGTTCTCTACTTCAGCCTTCAACTACAAGGTATGACATTGCTCTTCAACACTATCCTTTCTTGCCCAATTATTTTAATTCTTTTTTTTTTAATGCAAATATCCTACATATTTTTTTTATGATTTGTTTCATCCTAGCATTATTTTGTAATCATCATCATAGGGAAATAAGGGGTTGTGATAGTTTGGAAACAACGGTGAGTTTGTAGGTAGGTTGAGAGTAATAGAGACCGATAGGGATTTGGTGGGCAGGGTTGCGCGACAATAGGGAGAGGTGGGACAAAGGAGGGCGGGGATTGGTTAAAAAAAAAAACAAATTTTGGATATTTGGTTGAAAACATTTTTTGAAAATTAGCAAGATAAACAAATTTTCGTCTGTTGGGGAACTTACATTTGGTTTTCCTATAATTCAAAGAACAATTCCAAAGCGGCAAAGGCCTCACCTCCCTCTTCACTTCAAATCCAAAAATAAAAAATCAGTTTCAAATTTGCAGTCGCCGGTGCTCGCTTTGTTCTTCCCCTTTGCCATTCCCGCTTAATTCTCTGCTTCAGCCATCAACTATCAGGTATGGCCTTCCTCTTCAACATCGCCCTTTCTTGCCCTGTTATTTTATACTGGTTTTTAGCTAAATGTTGCTGTTTTTTTTTTTTTTTTTTTTTTTTTTATGCAAATGCCCTACATATTTTCATAATTTGTTTATCCTAACATCATCTTGTAATCATCATCTTAGAGAAATAAGGGGCGGTGGATAGTTTGAAAACAACAGTGAGTTTGTAGGTAGTTTTAGAGTAATAGAGAGCGATAGGGATTTGGTGGGCAAGGTTGGAGGGCAATAGGGAGAGGTGGAACTAAGGAGGGTAGGGATTGGTTAAAAAAAAAAAAAAAAATTTGGGAACATGTTTAAAAACGTTTTTTGAAAATTACACAGAGAAACAAATTTTTGCCTGTTGGGGAATTTACATTTGGTTTTCCTGTAATTCAAAGAACAATTCCAAAGCGGCAAAGGCCTCACCTCCCTATTCACTTCAAATTCAATAATTGAAAATCAGTTTCAAATTTGCAGTCGCCGGTGCTCGCTTTGCTCTTCTTCTTCGCCGTCCCCGCTTTATTCTCTGCTTCAGCCTTCAACTACTAGGTATGGCTTTGCTCTTCAACACCGTCCTTTCTTGTCTTGTTATTTTATACTGGTTTTTAGCTAAATGTTGCTTCTTCTTTTTCTAATGCAAATGCTCTACATATTTTCATGATTTATTTCATCCTAGCATCATCTTGTAATCATCATCTTAGGGAAATAAAAGGCGGTGGATAATTGTGAAAGAATAGTGAGTTTGTAGGTAGGTTGAGAGTAATAGAGAGCGATAGGGATTTGGTGGGCAAGGTTGGGGGGCAATAGGGAGAGGTGAGACTAAGGAGGGTGGGGATTGGTTAAAAAAACAAATTTTAGGAATTTGGTTAAAAACGTTTTTTGAAAATTATCAATACAAACTAATTTTTGTCTGTTAGGGAGCTTACGTTTGGTTTCCTATACTTCAAAGAACAATTCCGAAGCGGCAAAGGCCTCACCTCCCTCTTCACTTCAAATCGTAGAATAGAAAATCAATTTCAAATTTGCAGTTGCCGGTGCCCGTATTGTTCTTCCCCTTCGCCGTCCCCACTTTGTTTTCTGCTTCAGCTTTCAACTAGAAAGTATGGTCTTGCTCTTCAACACCGCCCTTTCTTACCCAGTTATTTTATATTGGTTTTTGGCTAAATGTTGCTCTTTTTTTTTTTTTTTTTTTTAATGCAAATCCCTACATATTTTCATAATTTGTTTATCCTAACATCATCTTGTAATCATCATCTTAGGGAAATAAGGGGCGGTGGATAGTTTGGAAACAATGGTGAGTTTGTAGTTAGTTTTAGAGTAAAAGAGAACGATAGAGATTTGGTGGGCATGGTTGTAGGTCAATAGGGAGAGGTGAGACTAAGGAGGGTAAGGATTAGTTAGGAAAAAAAAACAAAATTTTGAAATTTTGTTAAAAATATTTTTTGAAAATTACCAAGACATACAAATTTTTGTCTGTTGGGGAACTTATGTTTGGTTTTCCTATACTTCAAAGAACAATTCCAAAGTGACAAAGGGCTTCACCTCCCTCTTCACTTCAAATCCAAGAATAGAAAATAAGTTTCAAATTTGTAGTCGCCGGTTCCCGCTTCGTTCTTCCCCTACGCTGTCCCCGCTTTGATTTTTGCTTCAGTCTTGAACAACAGGTATGACCTTGCTCTTCAACACCGCCCTTTTTTGCCCATTTATTTTATACTGATTTTGGCTAAATGTTGCTCTTTTTTTTTTTTTTTCAATGCAAATGTCCTACATATTTTCATGATTTGTTTCATTCTAACATCATCTTATAATCAACATCTTAGAAAAAAAAGGGGCAGTGGGTAGTTGGGAAACACTAGTTTGTATGTAGGTTGAGAGTAATAGAGAGCGATAGGGTTTTTGTGGGCAGGGTTGGGGGGTAATAGGGATTGGTTGGACTAAGGAGGGTAGGGATTAGTTAAAAAAAAAACAAAATTTGGGAATTTGGTTTAAAACATTTTTTTTGAAAATTTCCAAGAGAAAGAAATCTTTGTCTGTTGGTGAACTTACGTTTAGTTTTCTTATACTTCAAAGAACAATTCCAAAGCAGAAATGACCTCACCTCCCTTTTTCACTTCAAATTCAAGAATAAAAAATAAGTTTCAAATTTGCAGTCCCCACTGCCCGCTTTGTACTTTCCCTTCACAGTCCCCGCTTTGTTCTCTGCTTCTGCCTTCAACTATCAGGTGTGGTTTTGCTCTTCAACACTGTCCTTTCTTGCCCTTTTATTTTATATTGGTTTTTGGCTAAATGTTGCTTCTTTTTTTTTAATGCAAATGCCCTACATATTTTCATGATTTGTTTCATCCTAGCATCATCTTATAATCATCGTCTTAGGGAAATAAGAACCTGTTGATAGTTGAGAAACAACAAAGAGATATTAGGTAGGTTAAGAATAATAGAGAGAT
>JAXGGT010033992.1:0-13289 GCA_035583425.1 Marsdenia floribunda
ATGATTGTACATGATCAATTAACAATTGCCAATAAAACCAAGTTCAATCTCAAGAAAATCCAATCAATCGATTAAACGTTCAATATCATGCTAACGAAAACAAAACTGAAAATTCAAATTACAACCCGATATCAATGACGTTTTGGAACTATGAATTGCCTTGGAAGCATCATCCCCTAGACTAATTACAAGATGTTTAAGCTGCCATGATTTTTGAGAAAATCTCTCTATTCAAATCATGCCTCTCTTCTCTAATTTCAAATCAAGATGTAATTTGATTTTTTCCTTCTTTTTATTCGCCTCTCTTCTAGTCTTCTTAGGGTTTCTCTCTTTCTTTGGTCTTCATGGGCCTCTCTTCTCTTCTAACTCACCTAGACCGCATCTCTTTTATATTGGGCTTCACTAAAATTATATTATGAGGTCTGTTCTAACTTCATTTAGACTTGGGCCTAAAATAGAATAAAAAAATATAACTAAGAAACCCAACAATTTAATATTAATCTTATTAAAGCATAATAATCCAAATAACACAAAAAAGTCCTAAGAATGGTAAAGAGATGTATTAAATATTAAGTATAGAGGGTCCAAAATGTATAAATTTATATGTTATCATCGACAATTGATGCTAAAGTGATCTCGAACTTGGAACATATGGAGTGTTTATGATAGGATGGTGTATTAGGTGAGAAAAAAGCAATTGATTTCCCCCTATTAATTTTCTGGCCTAACTCGCTGTAAAAGGCATTCAAAACAAGTTCCATCACCTTTCAATGTGATGAGGAAGTTTCACCAAAGAGAAGAAAATCATCTGCAAAGCAGAGGTGGGATATTAAAGGTCCCGATCGACTAAGTTTTACACCCTTCCAGATGTTCAGTTCCCTGGCTCGCATAATTCAAAAGTGAAGAGCTCCCATACACAAGACAAAGAGGTAGGGTGAAAGTGGATCCGCTTGTCGTAGGCCATTACCTGGCGAGAAGGCCTCAAGAGCCTCTGTAATACCCGTGCCCAAATTAAGAAGGGCATTTTGATAATTTACATGTTTTGGGATCTTAATAAACAACTTAAAAACTCAAGGGACCTATTTTGTAATTTTTATTTCCTACTTCTCTTTGAATAGTTAAAAACCCTAGTTATTTTAGATAGTTCTGTCATATTTTACGAATAAAGTTAGAAAGCGAGAGAGAATAAGCTTTTTTGATAATCATAATCATGCCTACGATTTCTATTACAATCAAGGTTAATACCTTTTAGATTATTATTCAAGTTCTATTTATGAGCACATCTTCATAGAAATTAAAGATTGGATTTTTAGGGATTTTAATACATATTATTTTGTTAGTAGAATTATTTATTTGTTTATTTATTATATAACAAAGGTATATGTATATGTATATTTGATAATAATAAAAAAGTGCCGGCGACAACTACTTCTACTGCCATAGAAGAAGATTTTAATTAGGTTTACGGCAGTACCGTTGCGGCAAACAATAGTTTATATATATTGTTAATTTATTTTTATTATATTGACATATTTTAATATTATATTTTATTTTTTTAATATTTTGATTATTTATATAAATAAATTTTATATACTGATTTAATAAATTCAGTTTATATTATGTATATTACTTTTATTAAATTTTATTTTAGAAATATATTTATATATATATATATATATATATATTATTTACTTTATTGTTTTTCAAAAATAAAAAGAGAAAATATTTTATATAATAATTATTATTATGTTATTATTTTGTGATGCTTAAATGATTTAATAGAATTAATTGTTAGTTCAAATATTTTATTAGAAAATAAGTATTTTACTAGTTAATTCTGATTTTAGGGATCTTGTTAGTATAGAAATTAGTTAAGTCTAGTTTAGATATATTAAGGTATAATTTGGTAATAAGTATGAAATTATTGTTAAGTAGGTGAAGAGAATTTTTGGATCGAGATTATTTGAGTTAAGAGACTTTCAGATTTCTCTTTCGGGACTAAGGTAAGTGGTTTGATCATTTTCACTTGTTTTTTTTTTTTAAAGGAGCTTTTTACTAAAAGTCCAGTGAGAGGTTTTAAACTTTATTTTGTGCAATTTTTGTTTTGAATAAAACACATGTTTTGGATTGAATTATTGTTGGCTCATTGTTTATTGCCTAGAATACTAGTTCTTGATATACATGTCTGTTGGTAAGTAGACATGACATTCTGTTTATGTTCTGTTATACCTGTCTGTCGGTTAGTAGACATGACATTATGTTTCATGGCCGTCCTGAATGGGAGAAAGTTAGGCTGGGTATCCAGTAGAGGCATTTAAGGAACTTGAGCCTGCATTGATTTATCCGTCCACATATTATGTTTCTGTACATTTTCTGATTTGAAACAAAACTCTGTATATTTTCTTAAATTGTGAGAGGATTAAACTGCTTACTGGGCTTCATGGCTCATTCCACTATTTATAATTTCTTTTGCTGGTAGTGATAGATAAGTATTTGGATTTGATTCTCAAAATAAAGGTTCCGATGAAATCAATTATTTAAGGATTTAGTTTTTATTTATTCTCCTGTTCACGAATTTTAGAGGTGTTGTTAGATTATTAAGTTTGGACGTTTTTAAATTTCTTGGATTTGTATTTTTGATTTAAGGATTGTTTAGATTTTCTAAGTACTATGTTAGTTTTGAGCCTTGCGTATTGAGTTGTACCTCAATACGCGGCGTGTCACACTTGGGATTTGAGTCGTGACAACCTCTCCATTCCAACAAACGGATAATGAGGACATAGTAATACTACTTATAACCAATAGTTGCAGATGAGGAGAGAGGTCCATACAGGAAAGGACTCTTGCAAGAAAATGTCAATCAACCAGGTCATAAGCTTTTTCCAAGTCCATTTTCACCACCATCTAGCCTTATGGCCCTTTTTACGATGGAAAGAGTGTAGGACTTCTTGTGCTACCATTATATTATCAGATGCCAACCTACTTGGGATGAAGCTAGATTACGGGCAGCCAAATAGTATGTCCATAATGGGTTTAAACCGATACCTTTGAGACAATCTTGGAACTTACATTACATAGAGATATCGAGCGAAATTGTGTCAGGGATGCTATGGCTGCTACCTTTGGGATCAAACAGATGAGGGTTTGATTGCTTGATACTGAGAGTTGGCCAATGCAAAAGACCTCCTGGATGAACTGTATCACTGAATCCCCCATTAAGTGCCAATACTTTTGAAAATAGCTCGGGCAAAATCCATCCGGGCCTGAAGCCTTGTTCGGGCCCATTTGAAATACAACTTGCTTTACCTCGGTTGGTGAGTTGTCAAGATTGAGATTTAGGAGATCTGCTCAATCTAGGGACGGGAAGGCCCAATTACTGTCATCCAAGTGTACACTAGACCCTTTGGAGTAAAGTGTTTTATAGAAACTTTGGGCCATATGCCGAAGGCGAGCTTGGTCAGTACACCACTGCCCATCTTCCCCCAGAAGTTGTGACACTCGGCTTCGTCTTCTACGGATTATTGTAGTTGTGTGAAAATATGTAGTGTTCTATCCCCAGCAACCAACCATTGAACCCTCAATCGCTGTAGCCATAAGTATTCTTCTTGCTTTAGGATATCATCTAACTCTAGCCGCAGTTCCCGATCAAGTTTCGCTAGGTAGAAGGAGAATTTCCTTGCAAGCTTCCTTTGTATTCCTGCCAGCTACGCCAGGCAGATCTTTTTCCTCTCAAAGATATTTCGGAATATGTTCTTGTTCCATGCCTATGCTAACTGCTTGAATATTCCCATGCAAGCCAACAGATTCCCCGCACCATGATGCCAAGTGTCTCTCAATCTCCTCAAACCTCAAATGGGCATACCAAGCGCTCAAAACACGGAAGGGGGAAAGTGTCCATCAGCTAACAAAACTCTGCTGGTGGACGAAGATATGGTGATATCCGATCGTGTTCTGGGTAGGTGAAGAACTTAATTGTATGGAAACAAACGAAGCCATTCCCTATTACAGAAAGCTCAATCAATACACTCTTGAATATTCTCCAGCCCTTGCCTCATATTAGTCCATGTAAACAGGGCCCCCATGAAGCCCATGTCAATCAGTTCCCTTTTGTTGATCATATCTCATACCGGTCTAGTCTTACGCATACCCACGAGCCTGCTGCCTTGTTTATCCACTACTTCTAAAGGTTGGATAAAATCCCCTGCTAAGATCCACGGAAAGCACATAACTTCACCCAGTAGTTTCAAATGCTGCCATAAGGAGAGTCTAAAGTGTTATTACTAAAAAAATCTAGGGAGGCTTCGGGATAGGATGAACCATCAAAGTAATAACCTAGTCATTCACCGTCAGTGGCTAAATGTCCACCTCTCCATCATTCCATAGCACCCAGATACCCCCAGTGAAATCACTTGCCTTAGTTGCCATAACTTGATTGAATGCCGAAATTTTAAAAATTTTCTTTGTTCGACTACTACTCGCTCTAGTTTCCAATAGGACCAAGATATTAGGATTATTCACACTTAGTAAATAGGCTAAATGTCGTAGAGAGACACCTGAACCCACCCCTCTACAATTCCATATCATTAGTCTAGGACATCACATTAGAACTGCCTGGGGTAGACAAACCTACCTCCATGGCTGCATTCCCGGCAGAGCACTGCCCATCGTGACCTCCACTATCCAAAGGCGACATACCCATTTCCACATCTTGGTTGGGTCTCGCCCCATGCTAGGTCGCGTTAGCTATCATGATGGCTTTTCCTTTATTACTGGGTTGAGCGGTGACCTGCCAATAGCCCTCCCGCTCTCTAGCATCTCCAGATGAAGCGAGCAGATGATGGCTACTAACCGACTGATTGGAGACATCCTTCAGGGTTGGTCTAGGGCCTTTGGGCTTGTCAGATGGGTCAGGTCATCTGTTAGGCTTGTTAAAGTCTAGAACAAGCTTCTTCCCTTTCCCAGGATCGCAGCCCACCCCTTTGTTGCCCCGCCTGTGAACTATTCAGTCATGGGTTGTTCCTCTGGTGGACTTTGTAGTTAGGCTAGGTAACTTCTAGATTAATTCCTTTAGGCTATGCAAACGATCAGCCCAGTCATCATTGTCCTCCATGTCACTGAGTACAGTAAATCGAGATTTCAGCGTCTGGCCCAAGGCTGGCTCTGTTGGAATATATGTAACTTGTTGGCCCACTGGCCCACTGCCCTCAGGTAGGTCACCATTCCCACATGCTCCCTCTCCTGTAGTAACTGCAGAGGACAACCCTTAGCTTGCGATAGTGTACCCTTGATCCCGACTCATTTGTCCAGTCTTCAGCAATCGCCTTCTATTACACTTAGGGAGCATCCAGACCTGAAGGGAGAGGAAGTCGTTGTTATTGTCGGCCCTTCAGGTTCTGGGGCCTCTGTTTCACTATTAGGAGATGTCGAGCCCACTGTACTCGGACAATTTTCAGCTTGGTGGCCATATTTCCCATAGCCAAAGCATATAAGATGAAGCCCTTCGTATTCCACTCTTTGGGGACCCCCCCGAACATCAATAATCGGCACTAGTGGTTCGGACAGGTCTACTTCCCCGCATACCCTAGCCTATTTCCCCTATACATCGTGACCGTAGTGTGGTCTACCCGAACTGTTTGTCCAATGGAATTGCCCATGCTCCTAAGTGCCTCTTCCTAAAAGAGCTCCATAGGGAGATTCGTGAACCACACCCATACCGTCGTTGAAGTGATGGTCTCTGTCAAAGGCCTAAAATTTGGCCTCCATCGAGATACTATTAAGTAATACCCCATTATCACCTAGGGTCTCCTTTCTAAAACCTTAAGATAGTCTTCTCGGTTAAAAAATGGTACAATGTAGAAGCCATTTTCAAGGTCTACCAGCTCACATCCATACCTTAACTACCAAAGGGCTCTAGTCCTTTGTTCCAAGATGCGGAATCCCACGGCCTTCCCCAGTACCTTGATGATGAGGGCTCCTCTCCTTGGTTGAAAGTACGAGATGTATGTCTCCATGAGTATGCGTACCTTTGGTATGGTGCAGTTGTCACCTCTCTAGTCATTGGCTTCAACTTGCTGCTCCTCAGCTTCACGAATAGTTTCTAAGATTAGCTCATCATCATCATCATCACTCGTGTAGTAGTCCATGGGTGCCCTTTGTTGGTGCACCATAGCCTTAAAGGAGCGACCCCCCCCCCCCAGGCCCTATGGCCATCTGGACCATTTTCCCCGGGGACTCCCCCCACTACCTAGGCCATCTATCTCCGTCACCAGCCCCTCATCTAACTGGCGTTTATGTTTCTTCGTACTTCTCCATAGCAAGTCCTGCCCTTCCAAGGAATCCTTTGCTGCATTGTCTATTTCACAGTCCACGAGTGCACCAGCTACTCGGCGTATTCGCTCCAAAGTTGCAAAGAGGATATTTGTAGAGAGAGAATTTTTTGTACCAACTAGTTTGTAACTTGCTGAAATATTTAATTTGCATAACACTACCATTGCTAAAATATTTTTTTGCATAATACTTTTGTTGTTTCTTTCACAAGGTAAGACTTTGTTTGTTGTTTGCTTCTTAAACAGAAAGAAGGGGTAGAAATAACTGTCAACTCACTTCATCCAAGATCGATCGATTCAACTAATCTTTTTTGTCATTTCAATTTTCTTAATGGCATATACAATTCTTGAATTATCTATTATTTGCAATATATGAATCATGTTATTATCAATTTGAATTAAGAGACACAGTTTACCTATATATTGCTTAACCATGATGATTAAATTAGTTAATGACCTTTTAGTGGTAGTCTTTTTGCATTTGACTAGTTAGTTTCCTATATCTATTGCTGAATTTTGTTTCTTTCTTTTGATTGCTACACCTAGGGCGTTGCATTAATTAAATACCTGATAAGTTCAAATGAGCCTCATAGTTTGGTTAGAAGTACTCATTTGAGACATTTAAAGTTTCTGTACTAAATTTGCCCTTACCATGAGGATGCTAATGGGATTAATCCTAAATATAAACTGACAGTTTTAGGTTTGTTAATTGATCTATGTTAAGATGCAACTAATATACCTTTCATTGTTGAGACTATAGTTATTGTTCCATAGCTTCTTCTGCTTTTTTCTATTGCCTAATTTCAAAACTGTGCATGTGCACTCTTAGTTGCAATAATTAGTGAAGTGTGTTTTCTCCCTTTCTTGAAATATTTTGCTCTGCTATATAACTTTTTTATAGGATGATAAGCCTTTAAACAAAGCACTAGACTCAATTACATCAGGAGTGCTAGTTAGTAGTGAAGAACTTGAGGATAAGAATCTATTTGCAAAATAAATTAGATCCACTGCTGATGCAGAGGGATCAATGAATGAGTTAGAAGGAGCAAACTTGAATTTCTAGTGGATCAGACACTTCTAAAGCAGGCAAAGATAATAGCCCTACTCAACAACTTGGGGTGATGTTTGATTTATTGGTTGCTCAAGGAGAAAAAGTTGTGTAACTTGTGTTAGAGATTCTTATTTTTAGTATATGAGTTGATTTACTTGTTAAAGTTGTTATGTTTATTACTTTCATAGCTACTCTAATTACTCAAAAATATTTTATACTAATTTTTAATATAAGTTCATTTTGATACGTTATTTTTATTGTTATTATTCTTTAAAAGTAATTTAAATTGATAAAATACAATATAATAGATTTAATTAAAATTGAACAACACTGGAAATAAAAAAAAATAGTTATAATTTAGTTACTGAAATTTTCTAAAAATTTATAAAACATAAAAATAAAATTTGGTTGCAATTTGGTCTTAAATTGCAACTGAATTACAACGTTTTTTCGGTTATAAATTTGCAATAGATTTACAACTAAATTTCAGTCATTAATTTGCAACCAAAATTACTATTGAATTTTAGATGCTAAATTGTAATCGAAATTACTATTAAAAATCAGCTGTCAAATTACAACCGAAATGGTTCGCCTGCAATGTTAAAAATAAAAATAGCGACTAAATCACAGCGACAACTTAGTTCAATCATAATTTGGTCGTTATTTGACAAATAGTTACCGAATTACCACCAAATGGGCAGTCGTTATTTCGTTAGTTTCTTGTAGTGTTTTGCCACCGAAATTCACATGCCAAGTGTGTGCTAATACTATTAAGAGCATTTTTTACATTTACAATCTCATTAACTAAACTAAAATCTTAATAAATCCTCCTTTCTTACAATAAATTATCTCAGAAGAAAAAATAATTAAAAATAGAAGAAATTGAAAAATAAAACGTATTTGCACTTTGAATAAAACCACATGATGGAATTCAGTTACAATTTTCTAGGGTTTTTGATTAAAATGGCCCTCTTTTGACAGACACACAGTGAATGACCCAACTTTTAAAACTTGTGTAAAAATGGCTTTAATGCGTATAGGATACGCGATATAAAATTTGTAACGCACATGGAAGATGCGATATAGATTGAAGTCTATAACGCAAAATGAATACGCTATATAGATTGAAGTCTATAACGCAAACTGAATACGCGATATAGAAGCCTATAAAGCGTATGATATACGCGATATAGAGTAGAGTAAAATTATCTGAAATTTATTCTACCCTATAAATATTTATAAATATTACATGTTTATTCTTATTTCTTCATTTTCAAATAAAGATCTTTACATGTTTTCTTACAAAACTATTATAATCTTTACAAATCTTTTTCAAATCTTTATAAATATTTTTCAAAATTTTTTAATATTAAAGATCTAGTTTATTCTTATTTCTTCATTATTTATTTAATTTCTACAAATCTGTTATCAATCTCTAAAAATCTTTCTTTGATATTTTAGACGAAAATAAAATTAGAAGAAAAGGGATAAAATTAATTAAATAGAAAATAGATTTTCAAATAAGAATTTCACAGTAAAAACTTGAATTTGAGGTTAAAAAAATAGATGAATGAAGTTTATAAAACATAGAATATGATTTTGGAGAGAAAAACAAAAAGATTTAAATGAATTTATGAATAATATTGTGTAAAATACTAATTATTCGTTTTTTATTAAATAAATAAATAAAATAAGAAAATGCCCTTTAATAATTTACATATTTTTGAGAAGAAATAAAGAATATCTCCATTAATGTGAACTCAAGGTCATGACAGCCATAAGGAATAATTTAATGATGCTAGTTTCAGTTGACCTACAAAGAAGAATCAAAACTCTTCTGATCGGAGCAAAACAGAACACAGAGAGAGATAGAGAGTGCAGCGGCAATGAATTGGGCGCGTTTTGACGTTTTACTGATATCGTTCTGTCTCAAAATTGTTCTCATGAGTTCCGGTGGATGTGATCATCATCAGAATGTCGTTGACGAAGAAAATGAACATTTGCAAGCTCTCCTGCTCAAGATCAGGACCGCGTTCCAAGCTGTATGTCTGGATCTTCCAAAACTCGGCGTGGATATAACCAAGGTCACGTTCAGAGAGTGTTACCGCGTGACCATGGACACCGATGGTGTGCTTTCCAGTATACTAGAAAGGCTTGAGCTTCTGAATCCTGATATCCGACAACTTTATGACCTAATTTCTTCGAATTCATCGCCTACGTTCGTCAATGGATTGAGTAAAAAAACCGTCGCGAAAAATATCAACCTCCTCATAAAGCATATGAAAAAACTGCGGATGCATTTTCTGCTTAAAGAGTTTGCTCCAGTGAGTCAGGACCTTGAATCCACTCGTAAGAGCCTGCTCTTTTTGAGGAATTTTCTACGTTTTACTTCAAAAAGGAGCAGTAAACAACTTGGGAAGTTGACAGATTTAGTGAATCTTGCTGAATTCATGGTTCGAAACATATCTTGTCTACTTTATCTGTGCCCTCTTTATATAGATGATCCAATGGTGATGAATGATTGGAAAATGCAATTTTCAGCTGAGTTACTTAACTTTAGTCCTCAGCAAGCTGCGACCAGAGAAGTCTACATCAAAGCTCTGGAAGCTTCAAAATCATCACTAGGAGATTCAAATGCAGCCATGGATGCATGTGATTTCAAGTTTCTTGACTCTCTTGGAGACAGTATTCTGGAGCTTTCAGACACGAACCTCAGTTCCTTAGCTACTAGCAAGGATCACATCTTATCCCTGCACAAGGAGCTCAAAATTCTCACCATCTGTTTTGCAATGTCTGACTCATCATCCTCATACAGAGTCCGGTTCGGCCCCGAATCAGCTGAGCGTGATCATATTATTCATATTTCCAATGATTTCAAAGAGCATATCAGTGCCATCATCATTGATATGAGTTGCCTTATTTACACTCTCTACAACAATGAACAAAACATGAACCGCAGAGCCAACGAGTTGAAAGTGGCAGTTACTGCACTGCAAGATACCATGAAGACTGCACGGGAAAATGCCAGAAAAGCATATGAGCGCTACATTCCAAAGTCATGGCAGATGAAGACAAAATTTCGAAATACTGATGCAAAGGGCCTAATACTTTCCTTAAAGAAGCTTTGCTTAACGAAGACTAGGGAGATGAGCAATAGTAAGTATGCATTTTCTAAAATGTGCTATCTCTTCATCAGACTTCGTAAGTATGTACTTTCTGCATATGAAGAAGAGATACAGTCCCTAATTGGAACTTCCAGAAATCTGATTGCAAAGCAACACTTCGAGGCTGAAGAACTTCAAATAATGATAATACATGTAGATGATATCAGGAACAAAACAAAAAATCTCTTTTCATCAAATTGGACGGATTTCTGGGGCATCAATTTTATGCTCTTTCTCGTCATTGAAGATATTAAGAAGATAAAAAGGGAATTTGAAGATCTTCAAAGCCAGATTATGCAGGAATCCAAAGTTAATAGCATTAACACATCTGTAAATGAGCGCGTGGGAGGAATCGGTAAAATATCTATTTCTAATATGATGTCTTATAAATCCACTTTTTTTATTTTTCATATGTTCAAGGCATTGTATAGTTTTTTAAAGATATTATTAAGATCTTTCCTTCTAAAAATTTGGATGAAGTTTTTATATCATGTTTTGCAGAAGATCATGAGAGCAATTTGGATTTGTTATGCAAGGATGAAGTTGAAGCTCATAGACTGAAAGAGGCCCTTCTGGAAGTCTTTCTCAGGTGCAATGGGAAGAAGCATAATGAAGATGGAGAATTGAGAGTTCTCCTCACTAGTATCTGCTCTGGTTCCAGTAGCAGAGATCAGGAAATCCAAAGGCTTTTCTCAGACTCAAATATCCAGATTTCACCCAAAAAAGTTTGTTTTTGTCTGCCCATGAATATGGATGGCCTGTTTTCTAAGTCCTCAAGATTCATCTCTTGCTTTGGTGATCAAGGCATTAGTGATGATGATGTTGATGATGAAGCCCTCATGGAAAATCTCAAAGCCCTCCTGCAGAATATTGAGGTTCTGCTCAAATGCGATAATGAACTGGTTCATCCCATAAAGAAAGACCTTGAAGCTGCTCAAAAGAGTCTAAGATATTTGAGGAATTTTATTGGATTTACATCCAAATGTTGTGGTGAACTTCGGAAATTGAAGGATCTCTTATTTCATACCGAGTTCTTGGTATGCAAAATATCGTTTCTCCTCTATCTCTGCTGTGACATTGAAAAGATGAGCAATTATCAGATAGCGAATGAAATAAAGATGCATCTTTCATCTGATCTACAGAAGTTTAGTCCAACACTGCCAGATGTCAGAGACATCTATATCAAATCTCTAAAAGCTTCAAAATCAGCAAAAGCAACTTCAGATTCTGCTGAGCTAAATGAAATTAATGAATACGTTTCGGGATTTCTTGACTCTCTTAGAGAGGATGCACTGAAGCCCTTCAACAATAATCTCAGTCATACTGCTAGTAAAAACAAAGATCAAGTTTTATCCTTACAGGAGGAGCTGAAATTTCTCATCACATTTTTTACAGCAGATAAATCTTTGGAGGGTGATTCTGAGAATAAACAGATATCCAATTCTGTCTTTGTGCGCATAAAACCTGTGATAATTGACATCGGATGTGTTATTTATTCACTCAACAATGACATGAACAATAAGAAGATGTCTAGGAAGCTGAGTAAGAAAGTTTCCTTTTTGGTAGCAAATTTTATGGCAGCAAAAGCAGGTATAAGAAAAATCTATGACTCCTATGTTCTAAGGCCACTGTGGTCTGACTTTCCAAGAACTAATGGACAGGGCTTCGTTAATACTCTGTTATGGAGTCTAAATGAGCTCTCAAGTACTAAGGATGGTTTAGTTGCCCCTCTAAAGAAGAACATCGAAATAGTTAAAGAGGAGCTTCTGGCCCTAAGGGAATATTTCGTAGAAACTGGAAAGAACTACTGCCACTCTGAGGAGCTTCAAAGTCAATGGAGCTCTTTTCTTGACACCGCATACCAGACAGAATACGTCATTGACTCATTTCTGGCTGAGGATTGTCACCTGTACCGTTACAAGTTGGGTCTTTTTAATGTTATCGAAGATATTAAGAGAATCAAGACAGAAATCAAAGCTATTGAAATCAAGAAGACAGATGAAACCTTGGTGCACAAGTCTTCTTGTTTTCCCTCTCAGGTTTTAGTAGAACAATCTGATCTCCCCAAACAGAATGCTGTCATTTGTTCAAAAGAGAGACAGGCAGATGAAAAGAGCACGAGTGAACTTCTGATCTTTGAAGAGGAGGCAAAGAGTATAAGAGAAAAGCTGACAAATGGATCGGGAAAACTAAGTATTATATCAATTGTGGGCATGGGAGGAATAGGCAAGACAACTCTTGCTGATTCAGTGTTTCAACATTCTTCAGTTACCTACCATTTCCATGTTAAGGCAAGGTGTACAGTTAGTCAAGTACATGACAGGACGAGTTTGTTGCTTGAAATTTTAAAACAACTCAACATACCATGTAGTGAAAATGATGATGAGTTAGATAAGAAGTTGTATCAAAGTTTGATGGGCAGAAGATACCTCATCCTCATGGATGATGTTTGGGATATTCAACCTTGGGAAGACCTAAGAGCATCTTTTCCTTGTGGCGGTAATGGGAGTTGGATTATATTCACGAGCCGATCTCGTGACATTGCTGCACAAACTGGATTAGAGACAAATGAGTATCAACTTTTACCATTATCAATAGAAAAGAGTTGGGGGATGTTTCGGGTGAAATTATTTGGCAGCCAAAGCTGTCCTAAAAAACTGGTTAGTGTTGTACGAGAAATTGCTGCAAACTGCAGAGGCTTACCCCTCACCATTGATTTGGTAGCTGGAATTCTTCGAGGGAAAGAAA
>JAXGGT010034023.1:0-13284 GCA_035583425.1 Marsdenia floribunda
AATGGAATTCAAATTTACTTGTGTTAATCTTTATTTACTTGGAGTTGAAAATTTAATGTTAATGTAGTTAACTTTGTGGAGTTATATATATATATAATTGGAGTTTAACTTTTTATTGAAATTGTGTTGAGCTAATATACTCGGAGTTGTATTTAATTGTGTTAGCATGGATATACTTGGATGTAACTTATTGAGATAGGGAAAAAGTTAAGTTTTAGGGGAAACTTTGCCAAAATTTTTAATTTTCTTGGAGTTTGTATTGGAAATTTCTTATGTTACTTGGAGTAAGAAATGGAAATTTCATATATATTTGTGTTCATCTTTATGTACTTGGAGCTGAAAATTTAAGTTAAATTGGAAATTTGAGTTTATATTGAAATTGGAAATTTCAAATGTACTTGGAGTTTATATTGAAAATTTGACATGTTGAGTTTGAAATTGGAAAACTTCCATTTTTTAGGGGAAACCTTACCAAAATTTTTAATTTTCTTTAAAGAACAATTAATTAAGTAAACCTACATTTTAGCTAAGTAGATGCTATTAAAAACTTATGAGAGTTTATTGTCAGAAAATTAGTTGGGTGGGTTAAGTAACTAGATCTAAGTTAACGTAAGTTATTTTACTAAGTTATGGTTAAGTTAGTTAACCATAAGTGCTCAAATTAGTTAAATTGAATGAAATGAAGCTTTACCTTTACTAAATTTACTTAAGGGAAGTTAGGAAATCTTCATTTAAGTTAAATAAATGTACTTAAGTTAACTTAGTAAGTAATTTTTGTCAATTTTAGCTTAAGATTACATAGTGTTGATCACACATGAAGTTAAAAAAAAAATATTTGAGATAAGTTTAATTACATTAAGTTGGATAAGTAAATAAGTTAGTAATTTGAGTAAATTTTAACTTAAGATTACATAATGTGGGTAAATGAAGTTTAAAGAACATAATTTAACTGTAGTTTAATGAAATTAGTTAATTTTAGTTAGGTTTACTTGTGTTTTTACTTAAGTGAAAACTAATTAAATTAGTTAATTTTATTTAACTTATGTTAGGTAAGTTAAGTAACAACTTAAGTTAATAATAGTTAAGTTATGTCCAACTTATTTACCTTTCATTAGGCTAGATTTGTGGAGTAAATTTTACTTCTTGAATGAGGTTGTGTCAAATTTTTTATTTGAGGGATTAAAATGTTTGTGGGGTTAATATGACATACATAACTTTGAGTTAAGTGATTGGTTTATATATTTAATGTTCATTTTCTATTGAAATGTTGAGCTCTAATTGGAAAACGTTCATTTTTTAGGGGAAACTTTGCCAAAATTTTGAATGTTTTTGAAAAAACCATTAAGTAAACCTACATTTTAGCAAAGTAGATGCTATTAAAAACTTATGAGAGTTCAATGCAGGAAAATTAGTTAGTTTTAAGTAAGTTGGGTAGGATAAGTAAATAAATCTAAGTGAACATTAGTTATTTCACTAAGTTATGGTTAAATTAGTTGACTATAAGTTCTCAAATTTGTTAATTTTAATGAAATGAAGCTTTAACTTGACTAAATTTAGTTATTTAATATCATTTAATTATGTTAAATGGTCATTAAATTTATACCCCATCTTATGTTTTCTTAATCTCGGGCGTAGGGTGACTTGGATCGATGGTGAATTGAATCAAATGACCGATTTAGTTTGACATATGACAACGGTTTGGATTCATTTATCGAATTTGCATTGAGAAACAAAGAACATGGGACTAAAATTCATTGTCCTTGTGTAAGGTGCCAGAGGTTGAGGCTCAGGTTTGGGCAGAAATTGAGGCTCAGGTTCTGACAGAGGTTGAGGCGACAGTTCAATCTCGGATTCGGGAAGTGGTACAGTCGGAGCTTCAGACACAAAACATGATGATTTCAAAATTACATAATACAATTAATCTTCTGGCAAGTCGATTAGAAATTGCTCCCCACACCTCTACCCTAGCTAGTGTCGGTTCTCCAGTAGTTGTGTCAACTTCCGACCACATCCACCCGATCGTGATCCCAATCTTGGATTGTAGACATTCACATACAGGATTTAGGTTTTATATCAAACTCTTTTATTTTGGAATTGTTAAATACTTTTTATTGAATGAATTATTATATACTTTCTATATAATGAATTATTTTGTATATATTATCATATGTTACTTTTATTTTCTAATTGTTTGATATTCAAAATTACTTTAATTAAAATAATAAAATAAATGCATATTTAGGGCAGAAATGGCAGATAACGACCCTTATTTTTTACTCATAATTAAATTTGAATATCTAATTTAATTATAATTATAATTGTAATTTTTTATTTAAAAAATATAAAAAATGATGTCCATAAACCATCGTATATGCTCAATTTAAAAAATATCTAATAAAATTGAAAAAAAAAATTATGGAGGCAGAAACGACGGTTGGGTGGGCCACCATTTCTGGTACCCAAAAACGGCAGCTCCCAGCCGCCGTATCTTCCTTTGGGAATTTATTTTTTTAAACTCAATTTGGACTCAAATACGACGGTTGTGTAGCCGTCATATCTAGCCAACAGAAACAGCGGTTTCGACAACCGTCATATTTTCCCTTTTCCTTTTTTATTTTTATTTTTTAAAAATTCATTTTTTACAACGCTTTGGTCAACCTTCGTTTCTAAGTGTCGTATTTAATAAAAAACGATGATTTTGTAACCACCGTTTATAAAAAAACGATGCGATTTTAAACGATGGCCGTAAAACCACCGTATTAGGAATAAACAACGGCTAGGGAGCCAGAAACGATAGATCACTGCTGCCCTTTTTTCTTGGTTTCCAGTAGTGCCCCTTTTAAGTTCTTTTAGGCTATTTTTTAGCAAAAAATTATGAAAGACAAGTATCAAGTTCTTGGAGCTAAAGTTATGTGTTCTGCAAGGAAAGTGGTTACTAAGATATTTTAAGGGGATTTTAGTTGCTTTTTAAGTTCTTTAAGAAAGATAAATATCTTTTTATTTTAAGATAATTTCTCCTTCAAGGGTAAAATAGTAAAAATGGTGTACTCAGCACCATAAGCATTTAAAAAAAAAAAAAAAAACCTATTCAAAAAATTAAATTATAAAATAAAGAGATGAGCTATGGGGAAGTTATTAAAGTAACTGCCCATTATCATATTTCAGTTACCCATTTAGGTAACTTGTACCGGCTACACTTTTTACTAAAAGGCTACGACCATTCGAGAAGCAACCGTAACTTCATGTTTTTTATCCACTGTAAATCTTCTATAAATTTGGGTAAGTTTTGTTCTTTTCATTCATCTTTCTCATCTCCCCTTTTCTTATCATTCTTTTTATCTTCTCAAGCTGAAGCATCAACAAATATAAGTGTTCAATTCCTCCACAGTCCTTTGCATCTGTATTTTTTCATATTAGCCTCCAGGTTTCACTATAGCCAAAAAGATCAAGGTTTGAACATTTCTCTAAGATGGAGAAAAATACAAATACAGCTCAAGGTATTTGATTTTATTTCTCACTGTTCTTCTCCCTTTTTTTTTTTTAAAAAAAAATTTCAAAGTCAAAATGTCTCATTTTGAAGCCTCTTATAGCCAAAATGTATCGGAAATAGTCGAGTTGTTTGATAGTGAAGAAATCATTGTGGTAGAGACTCTGATTAGAGTTACGTGATCTAGAACATAAGCTAGACAGTTAGTCACCCCCATAAGTTACTACAGGGAGCAATGTCATTAATGTAACCATAATAGATGGGTTGTTCGTAGTTAGAGTCGGTGTCATTAATGGGGATGATTGGAAGCCCTTTTTAATTAAGTATTCTTGTTGCAATAGAAGCTTCGATTTTCCATATGTAGAAGAGTCATTAGTGCAGGAGGCTTTGAAAATTAAGCCCAACTTTCTTCGAGCACCAAATGCTAAACCGACGAGAGGATGAGAGCCTTCTGATCCTTTATTTTTTAGCACTGCTTTTGTGCCTTTTCCAATCATTGATATTACTTTCATGCATGGTTTTCCTATTGAATATCAATTTCAATTCTCTTTGACACTTCCCTTCTTTAATCCTCCTAGTAATCATATAGGAGTATATGTTGCCCAATTTAAGGTAGGACTTCGTTTTCCTCTTCTTCCTTTAATCGAACAAATCTATGTTTATTGGCAGATTTAACTTGCCCAATTGACTCCAAACTATATTAGAAAAATTTTAGGATTCAAGCTTTTGTTTAATGCTTGTGGGACTCCATTTATCTTGTTTAGAACTTTTTAGGCACTACTTTGCCATGATACAAAAGTATAGCCTTAGGACTAGTAGAGGTTGGTTTATGCCCAGAGGCATCCTAGTACTTCTGAATTGTTGCATAATCCTCCTAGCATTCATGGCTGGAAGGAAGAGTTTTTCTTCATTGCTCATGACACTTTGAATCCCATTAGAATTCCATGGAATTATAATAAGTTGTCGAATAATGATAGCCTAAATAATGTCAACAAAACCTCAATTGATCTGTTAGATAATGTCATTGCTCTTGTTTAGAACTTTTTAGGCACTACTTTGTCATGATACAAAAGTATAGCCTTAGGACTAGTAGAGGTTGGTTTATGCCCAGAGGCATCCTAGTACTTCTGAATTGTTGCATAATCCTCCTAGCATTCATGGCTGGAAGGAAGAGTTTTTCTTCATTGCTCATGACACTTTGAATCCCATTAGAATTCCTTAGAATTATAATAAGTCGTTGAATAATGATAGCCTAAAGAATGTCAACAAAACCTCAATTGATCTGTTAGATAATTTGAGTTTCGTGTGGAAGATTAGAGAGATTTGGAACTCTAGTATCTTTTACGATGGGAACTTGCATGGGCTTAGGTCATTTGATATTATAAGGCTAAGTAATGCTCTTCTCCATATTTGTTTTCTTTGCTTTGCTCTTGCTTTTCTTCGAATGTCGTTCTAATTGTTTGTCCTTTCTTTGTAGAAAGTAACATTGTGCAACTACACATTTCTGGAAGGAGCAAGAAGGGTTCTCCTTCTCTGAGTTCGAGAAAAATCTATGCCTCTCTGATTGAAGGGCCTTTTGAGGCTCCGAAGAAGTGTAAGGCAGTTTACACTACTGGGCTTGTTCAAAAGGGAGCAAGTCACTTCCAATATTAGCAGAGGAATGAACCGAGCCGATTCAAAAAGTAATTGAAGCTGTTGCTAAGGGGACAGATCCCCCAGTAGTTGAAATGCATGCTGGAGAGCCTGAAGGAACAACTCAAGCTAATGTTGGGCATCCAAAAGTTAATGTAGGGCCTGGGGGTTCTAGTCACCAGTTGACATTTTTAGACCTAATTAGTCTATTGAACCTATACATTTGCTTAATTCTCAAAGCAAAGCTACTGACTTTTGTTTAATATAATTCCTCAAGCTGAGAAGGACCGATTGTTAGCTTGCAATTCTTCTAATGCTGACAATGCGTTTTTATATATGCATGTCTAGGTGAGATTTCTTCTTTTTCTTTCTTTTTTGACTGTATTTCTCTTCTTGTAGTGCTTGCTAAGTTTTCTTTTCTTCTACTCTCTTGTTTGCAGAACTTGTTGCGAAGCATGGACATATTCAAGCGATTGATAACTGATAGTGAAGCACTCAGAATCTCTAAGAGTTATTTGGCTGTCGTTAGAGACCATCTTCAAAAGGAACAACTTACTAGGATCCTGGCAGAGACTCAAGTAACAAACTTGAAGGAGGAGGTCAATGATCTAAAAGCTGAACTTGAGGAGTCCAAGAAAGCTAAAGCAGAAGTTGAGAATGCTTGGACCAGCAAGCTCGAAGAAGTTACTCAAGTTCTCAAAGGTCATGCCGAGATCATGATTGACTTCGAGTGTCGAGTCAGCCAGGAGGAGAAAAAAGTAGATGAGTTGAAGGAGATTGTCAGTCCGCGTGGAAAAACCTTTGGGTCAAACTTGGAGGATGACGGCGTGTCTTATGAGGCCAAGAGGGCCAGTTGTTAAACTTGGAGCTGAGTTGGCCATCTCTATGCCATTATGTTAATTTTTTGGCAAAATTAGTCATGTAACTATTTTGTATAATTCATGTCCTCTTAGATTATAATAGATGCTACTACAATTGAGTTACATATCTTCTTATCATTAATATTATATTATGAATGTTATCTTCTACTGTTTATAAATAAAATTCTTTAAAAAAAAAAAAAAACAAAACAAAAGGGAGCAACAACCAATTCATTGAACCTATTGCTATACTTCATACCTTGAAATGTAAACATCTAAGAAAACACTAAACAATATGGCAAAGCGACAAAATATGTCTTAAATTAAGTAATAGGAAAAATGACAATCAATATATACATCTTTCCTAGTTAGTTATAATATATTTCCATTCATATTTACAATATATATAAATATATTAAAATAGCTACGTAACTATATAGAAATTTTGAGACAAGGATGTATATAAACACATTTAAATCCCGTCTAGCTTTTAACTGCTCCACAAGAATATCATAAATATTGAGGGATCATTATCTAAGGTACCTTTCTCAAATATTATGACATTTTTTTTAAACATATAATTTATGCAATCTCTCTTATTCATGTTATGTAATACATTTTATAGAAACACACAATTAATTCCACATGAATCATGTTTTAATACATAAATCCCTTTGACTTAGTCTCCCGTTGGTTTATTTATTTATTTATTTTTAATTTTATTTTTATGTGCATTAACCCGAATTGATTTCCTAATTAATTTTATTTCTCGTACGTAATTCATTTTAAAAAAATAAAAAATAGTGTATTTGTACACTGCCAAAATTGTATTATTAGTGCCATGACTTGCATGTCAGCAACCGCACTATATATTCCTAGTTTGACGTGAACCTTCTGTTAGGTAATTTGATGTAGTTGGTTATTTCTTTTTGAAAAATTCTCTACTTTAATTTTATAACTATTTACGTTTTCATATTTAGTTCTAAATTTTAATAAATTAAATCTTAATACTATAACAATTTATAAATTTTAAACTTGATTCTTTTGATCAAATTTCATTCATTTTTTTGATAGATATAGATCTTGGAAATAACATATGCCAACTTTTTGAGGAATATTTTGGGTATTCTATCTCCCTCTCTCCCTCCAAAACAAAAAAGAAAACAAAAATTCATAACTAATTTCTTGGCCTCTTTCATTTTTACTCCAATTAGGATTCTTCCAATTCACCTGATTCTGCCCCTAATCTTAGAAATGAAAGATAATGCATAGGTATGTATCTTTTTCTTTCTCAAACACAAAATGAAAACTAAGGAAAAATTGTGCACTGCATTTTAATTAAGATTTATACTTCTCTTCCAAAAATTGAAGAAAACAGGACCTTTCATAATAAATAATTGAGGAGCCAAGAAAAACTACAAACTGTAGAAGAGTGTCCGGTGGCGCATTCTGTACAATCGACGAAAGATGAGAGAGGAATGGAAGCTAAAACATCTAAAACTTCATCCAGTGGTAATATCTATTATTAGTTACCTAATCCTTTTCCTAGAACAATAAGCCTTGGCTAGATCAATCTTGATTCCCATGAAACTATTTTTCCCTTTCTTGCCATTTAGGTAGTGTATCACTTCATGGTTTATAATAATATTGTCTTTGATAGACGTATGAGGAATGAATGCAGCCTGACTCGGATGAATAATGCCTTCTAGCAAGCTTCTAAGTTTGGTAGAGATGATCTTGGTGACAATTTTGAAGAAAACGTTGTAGAGGGCAATAGGGTGGAAGTGTTCAACTCTCAATGCATTGTTATTCTTTGGAATGAGGGCCAAGAAGGTATGGTTGTGAGTAGTTCATATCTTGCCAGTTTGTAATATCTTCTGGACTTCGGTTATCACATCATTCCCAACAATATGCTAGTAATTTTTATAGAAAGTAACTGCCATATCGTCAAGTCCGAGACTTTGGTAAGTGCCCATGCTGAAAAGGGCCCTCCAGATCTCCTCGCATGTTGGTGTTTTCTCCAATTGACAATTCATGGCAGTGGTCACTTGACTTGGTATGATGTCCTGCAAATGATTAGATAGACTAGGGGCAGCACTAGTCAACAGGTTAGTAAAAAGTGTTGAAAAGTTTATCCAATGAGGGGTCTATCAGTAATCCATACAAGATTAGAATCTAGGATTCTATGAATGGTATTATACCTACGTTGGATAACGATAGAAATTTGAAAATAGTGGGTGTTGGCATCACCCTCCTCTGTCCAGTGAACTTTCGCTTTATCTTTCCAAACAGCCTCTTCCTATTTAAATAGTTCATCTAGGTCTCTCATGGTGGAGTTTTCTGCTTGAATCGTTTCATGGGTATGTAGGCTGGTTTGAAGGGATTGGAGAGTTCTTTTAAGTTCCTTGATTTTTGTTTGGACATGTCCAAAACTCTCTTTGTTCCACTTTTTGAGATCAATTTGGGTCCGCTTAAGGTTAGAGAGAAAATATGGGCTTTTATTCCAAGCATTGAGGATAATGCTACCAGTTTCGGGATGGAGGCTCCACATTAATTCGAAGCGGAACGGTTTTGGGGTTGGTAAAGTAGAGGGGTTTGTGTCCAAAAGAAGGGGCTTGTGCTCGTATTTTATAGCCAGCATGTGTGTGATAGTAGCATTAGGGAAAAGGAGTCTCCAATGAGCATTTTCCATCCCATGGTCAACTCGTTCTTGTATGTTTGTGTTGCCTCCAATAAAATTGCTCCATGTGTAGGCTAAACCAACAAATCCAAGTTCTATGAGTCCATGATCATCCCTAACTTTCCTAAGTCCTCCATTGCTAGATTATCCAAAAAGGTGCCCTACTTTCTTACCTGCAGCAGATAGGATTGTTTTAAGTCACCGATGGACAGCCACGGCCTATCAAATGCATTCCTATAGTAGCCAAGTAGTCCCAAAAAGTTGGTTCGAGGAGAGGTGTAGGAGGTCCATAGAAAATCGCTAGTTGCCAAGGTTGTTTTGAAGGATCATTAAGGACCATGCAATTGTTGACATACTCGTTTGCCATGATTACTTTGATATCCATTTATGCATCCTAAGCAAGCAAAAGGCCTACAGCTTTCCTTGTGGCAGGCACTAATTCCATACACCTAAAACCTAGCCATTCAACAACTCTTTGAATCTTACCCAGTGAGTTACATTTTAGTTTAGATAAAAAGACAACCCTTGGCCTATGAGATTCTATGAAATGTCTCAACACCCTAACTATTGTGGGATGGCCAATCCCAGGACAGTTCCATGCCAATGCAATTATGGTGAGGGGTGGGGCACGTTAAGGCTCGCCACCCCAGCCACAGAGAGAAGATTGTTCTCATGCTCCAATTCCATTAATTTGTTGCTTTTGATGTCATCCTGATTTCCAGCACTTTTATTTCTAGTTTGCCTTTTAATGTGTATTAATCTCCTTCTCACAACCGATATGCTTTCCTCAGTAAGCATTAGGGTAGGTTTAGGTGTCGCCACCCCAGCCACAGAGAGAAGATTGTTCTCATGCTCCAATTCCATTTATTTGTTGCTTCTGTTGTCATCCTAATTTCCAGAACCTTTATTCCTAGTTTGCCTTTTAATATGTATTAATCTCCTTCTCACAACCGATATGCTTTCCTTAGTACGCATCAGGGTAGGTTCAGGTGTTTTAGTTTATGGACTGTCGCAATGAATTCATTGACATTTTCTTCATCCTGTTGTTTGCTGTGTTTGGTTATCTTGTCCGAGTTGAACAATTTTCTTTTGGTTGTGGGTTTGGTTTTGTTCAGGTTAAGGGGGGAGAGGGAGTCCTGGCATGGGTGGGCCTTTCTCAAAGGCCTGGAAGGTTCCACAATAATAGGGTGAGGGAAGATGAAAAGTGGTTTGGTGGTTGGTTGTGGGTTGACAGGGGTTATTGGGTTTGGTGTTGAATCTGTGAGATGTAAAGCTAGGAATTTAGTTATGGGGTTGTTAGGTGTGTTGACAGTGTTGTGAGGTATGGTCCAGACTTTATTGTGAGTTATGGGATGAAGTGGGCTGATTAAGGAATTAAGAATTTGGGTTTGGCTTAGGAAGGGATTGGAGTTGTGTGGTGTGTCAAGATTGATGGGCCGAGGAAGGATTTGCTTAGTTGGGTTGGAAGGAGAAGGCGGGAGATTTTTTAGATATTTCAAAGGGGCATGATTTTTGGGGGTCTGACATAAAGCAGGTGATTAACTTTCCTTAGACAGATTAGAAGCTGAAATTAGTAAAGAAGAGCCTACCTGCCTAGCGTAGCTGGGAGGTGGAGTTCGGGCTTATTTCGATGGTCGGTTTCCCATTCCAACTAGGTTGCCTTGGGTTGAATTGTTCTGTGCATAGCTTGAGCCCTCATCCAAGGTCCGAACTGGGGATTGTTGTATAAATTTTTCAGGTGGTATTCTGGCTGTTCAAATAAAATCAGGGGTAAATTTGGTAGTGGAATGCTATATTAGTTGTGAATAAAGATAAGTGGCATTGAACATGATGTAGAGCAGCTTGAGAACCATTCAAAAACTTCATTGAAAGGACCGATACGGTAGCCCGTAAAACCATTGAGGACTATATGTTTGAAAAAAAAAAAAGGATTAGGATTTAAATGGCTAAAAATTAGTACATGAGGAGCTAAATGAGCGAATTTTTCTATCAATAATGATTCCGCAATTGATCATTGAGTATAAATAAAATTCAATTATTTTGTGACAAATTAGTTATAGAAATCAGACATTGATGACCAATCTTTCCTTACATAATAGATCAATTACGAATCATGAGATAATAAATCTCTTACCAGTGAATACATGTACCCCATATAATCTTAATATTTTGAGGTAAATGAATTGGTCGCAATAAAATTTAGAAAGACCTAATTCATGGTTGATACATAATTCTAGACAAGAGGTGATCAGGCACAGGTATCTATTTAAACTTGATCGAGCATATATATAACAAAAATGAGGAGAAAATTTATAATCATTAATTGTCATTTACCCTAACAATAATTAAAAATCATTATCGTTCTTATTATTAACCCCTAGTTCTAAAATTACTTGAACAATAATGGATTCAAGATTTTAGATGGATGAAGGATTAAACAAAGAACAATAGACACTACTAATCTTATCAATAAAATTAAGCACAGATGATTTCATATATATCATTGAATAACATAAACATTAAACGCAAATGATCTTACAATTGGCAATATCAAACCTTAATCACCCTTGGTTGAATAAATGAGTTTCGCTCAAGTCTTTAAATTGACTCTATGTCTGTCTTGTACTGAGAGATTCTTTTTATGATATCTTATAAGGCCTTTATTTATGATACAAAATTAAGAGTTTTAATAAAACTAAGAAATATAATTTCAATAAGACTCACTACAAAAAAAGTTGACAGATTCGACCCCTACCAAATACAGTGGCTGCAAACCGTCGTTTTTGGATACCAAATACGGCAGCTTTGAGGCCGTCGTATTTGGTCTGCCAAATA
This sequence comes from Marsdenia floribunda, assembly GCA_035583425.1. Lineage (NCBI taxonomy): Eukaryota > Viridiplantae > Streptophyta > Magnoliopsida > Gentianales > Apocynaceae > Marsdenia > Marsdenia floribunda. Next base: position 11,495 of record JAXGGT010034023.1, read on the forward strand.
CGACAGTTTGTCTCCCGACCATCGTTTTTGAATTTTTTTGAAAAATGTGTCAGTCTAAAACGGTGGTTTTGTGAACAGTCGTATTTGGTTTGGCAAATACGGCGGTCTTGGTGACCAAATACGACAGTTGTATAAGTGTCGTATTAGATTAGGCAAATACGACGATTCCAATTCAACAAAAAAGGCAGTGTTGTTAACTGTTGTTTTTGGTTTGGCAAATACGGCGGTGTTGGTGACCAAATACGACGGATTTATAATTGTTGTAGTAGGTTAGATAAATACGACGCCTCATTTGGGCAAATACGGCGGTTACAAATCTCAAAATACGAGTTTATAACTTCGATCAATATTTATATAATATCCGATTGACTTCAAATTTTGTATATTTTATTTTTAATATATTTGTAATAAATCTAACGGTTGGATTAATTATTTGATTTTTATAAAATATAAAATTGTGTATATTTCGATATTAAAATTACGAAAGTAGATGAATGACACATGAAATAGTATTGGATTGGCTTCAAATTTCGTATATTTTATTTTTAATATATTTCTAATAAATATAACGGTTGGATTAAATTTTTTATTTTTATAAAATAAAAAACTGTGTATATTTCGATATTAAAACTAAGAAAGTAGATGGATGACACATGAAATGCTATTGGATTGGCTTCAAATTTTGTATATTTTATTTTTAATATATTTCTAATAAATCTAACAGTTAAATTAAATTTTTGATTTTTATAAAATAAAAAAATACATATATTTCGATATGAAAATTACAAAAGTAGATGAATGACAAATGAAATAGTGTCAGATTAGCTTCAAATTTTGCAGGTTCAGTTTTTCTTATATGTTTAACAAATCTAACAATATTAAATATTGTTAATAGATGACGCGTGAAATAATATCTGTTAAAATAAAATTTTGTCAATATAAATAATTTATATATATGGTTATATCCAATGGTTGGATTAATTATTTAACATATATAATAAGATATTCCTTATATATTCGAAGTAAATATATATTGTAACTTATACTTTTAAAATGTTATACATTTGTATATGAAATAATTAATTTTTTTCGGTTATTACTACCAAATTAGATATATAATGATTATTACACTATTTAAGTGTTTAAAAATAATTTATACAGTAAAATATACCCTACCCTAACCCTAAACCCTACATAATTTTTTTTTTTAATTGGATTCAAAAACGACGGCCTGTAAAGCCAGAAACGGCGGTCCGGCTGCCGTTTTTGGGCTCAATGTAGATAATTTTTTTTTTAAAAAAGGCGGCAGCAAAAAAAATATTTTTTTAATAACGGGTCAATAACGACGGCCTAGCCCAACTAGAAACAGCGGTCAGGCCGCCGTTTAAAGCTCAAATTTTTTTTAAATTTTTGCCGAGAACCGTTTAGTTTGGGTAAGAACTGGTCAGGTCAAGTGCGGGTCAGGTCGACACGCGGGTCGTGCCTATTACAAACTGTTTTAATTTCTTTTTTTTTTTAATTTTTCCTTCTTCCCTCTTCCCGCGTCCTTCTTTCTTCGTTTTCTTCACTGTAAATCTCCATTTGAAGCGACATTCTTCCATAAATCAGGTAAGATTTTGTATGTTTTTGATGGGTTTGTGAAACCCATTAGTTTAGGTAGAAAAAAAAAAAAGGGTTTTCTGGTGTGTATTTCGGATACCCCCTTACCCGATTTTTTGGTGAATTTTCTTCAAAAATTCCCCATTTCAATCGACATTCTTCCATAAATTAGGTAAAATTTTGTATATTTG
>JAXGGT010034034.1:0-13282 GCA_035583425.1 Marsdenia floribunda
ACGATGACGGACAACGAAACCTAGAAATTTTCCAGAAGTTACTCCAAAAGCACATTTCATTGGATTCATCTTCAACTAGTGTTTTCGCAACCGCTCAAAAGTCTTTCTCAAATCTTGTATATGATCACATAGTTTTTGTAATTTGACCACCAAGTTATCAACGTAGCATTCAACATATTTATGTAATACATCATCAAAAATCTTTTGCATTGCTCTTTGATAGGTAGCTCTAGCATTCTTCAGTCCGAAGGGCTTCACTTTGTAACAATAAATACCTTTAGGAGTGCAAAAAGTAGTTAATTCCTCATCTTTTGAAGACATCCTTATTTGATTGTAGCCAGAAGATCCATCCATAAAAGATAATGCCTCGTGACCAGTAGTTGCATCGACCATCGGGTAAGCATTGTTTAAATCTCTAAAATCGACGTAGATGCGAATTTGTCCATTTTTCTTTCTCACTGGGACAATATTTGAGATCCAAGTAGGATATTTTACTTCACAAATGAATCCAGCCTCAATGAGTTTGTTGATCTCTACTTCAATTAACGGAACCAACTTAGGTCTGAAGCGTCTTTGTGCTTGCTTTATGGGTCTCACTCCATGTTTAACGGCAAAGTGATGAACAACAATCTTTGGATCCAAACTAGGCATCTACATGTATGTCCATGCAAAAACATCTCTGAATTCCTTTAGAAGCTCAATGTATTTATCTTCTTGTTCTCTTGTAAGAGGGTACTTATGAAAATTGGGCAAATATCTTCAGTATCTCCCAAATTAACCTCTTTCAATTCGTCTATGGTGGTTCTCACCCCTTCTTCAAGTTGTGGTGGAGCTTCCTCGGCATCTTCTCCCTCAAAAGAACAATCTTCTCCTATACTAATGTAATATGAGGAATCAATGCTTTCTAAATACCCTTCTATTTGAGGCACAGTATATACCACCGTTTGTGCTCTAGCCTTTAGTATTTCACCACAGTCTACTAAAAGGATTGTTTTTCTTTTCAACCTAGAGGGAAACTTGCTGTGAAAACTTTTATCAGAGTAGAACTTCCTTCTCTTATCAAACGTTGAAGTTTTACAAACTCCAAGTCTTTCAAAAATAGATTTCCTAGGGGGCTTCATCTCTTGTGGACCCAGCCTATCAAAGATAGATATCGGTTTAGATGTTGCTTCATCCTCTACTGCAATATACTGGACATTGGCTCTTTTGATCTTTAGTCGAATTGGGGATGATGCATATCCCAAGCCAACATTTGAACTTCGTTCTTTTCCCTTTGATTCTTTTGGAGAAAAACTTGTTTTATTTCTACTCCCGCTAATCTCTGCAGGAAGCTTTCCCAATAAATTATGACTTTTTAAGTCATATCCAGCTTTTGCGAAAAATCTATAAGCATTGGGATCAAAATCGTCCTTTGTTCTGCATATTCCACTTCAGCTTTTTCTTCTCGTGGAATGAAACCTTTTAGAGGGGCACTTGTAGACTTGACAGTTTCAATCTTCGTTAAAGGCATATTGAACTCATGAGATACTTTCTCCTCAGCAAGAGTTTCTGCTTTTTCACTATTCTCCACTTTTGAAAGAGCAAGTTTTTTGTTAAATGAGGTATTCCTCTCATCTTTCTCATTTGAATGATATATCCTTTGGTCATCTTTCAAAAGAACTTTGCTATATTTTGCATCTGCAATATAAGCCTCAACTTCAACGAAGGGCTTATCATTAACAACCACTCTCTTTACTGCTCCGTTATGACAATATTTGAAACATTGATGAAGAATAGACAGCACAACACCATTCTCATGAATCCAAGGTCTTCAAAGAAACATGTTATAGGAAGTTTTAGCATCAATAACATGAAGTAGTACACTGGAATGTATATCATCCACGATCAAGTTGAGTCTTATGGTTCCAAGTGCCCGTTTCCCCCCTTGGTTGAATCCTTGTATCATGAGTCGACTTTTTGAGTAGTTCATCAGTTGATATTCCCAACTCTTTCAATGTTCGTAGAGGTATGATATTCACTGTAGATCCTCCGTTCTAGCAATATTCGATTCACCCTTTGTCCTTTGATATAATTGGTCACAAATAATGGCCTATTGTGAAGGGTTGATCCAAGCAGTAAGTCGTCATCGTTGAAAGTAATTTCTGCTATACAAGCTGCTAAATTGCTCAATGCGTTATTTTCATCTCTTTCTTCTCTATTATGTATGGTATAACATGAAACCGTATTTTTATCATCAATTTGCTTTGACGAAAGGACATTCCCGTGAACATCAACTTGGACAGAATCACATTCTCTAAACTTTATTTTGAAAGTGATTTCTTTGAAGGTTTTATGATTAGGAGAAGAAAAAACAACACTTACTTGATTTGAAGTTACTTTTTCCTCTTCAAGGACTATATGTCCCTCTCCAACTAGGCGCATGACCTTATCTTTGAAGATAAAACATTTTCAATTGGATGGCCTATTAGATGATGATACTTGCAGTAGTTAGGATCGTCTACACGACCGACTTGATCTGGTCATTTTGCCTCAGGTAGATCTATCGCCTTGGCTGCCAAATAGTTCATCAAACATTGATGAGACATCCGAATCAAGGAATGGATATTTCTTTGCTTGCCTTTCTTCTAGTGTAACTATTTTCCTCTCTTTTTGTTGAAGAGGTTCAAAATTTTACTTTTGTGTTGAACTTTTGTTGTAACTTTGACCTGAATCATATTTGCAGCCGTTGATTCTTTTGCATCAATTTTCACAGAAGGTCTAAATGACCTTTTGTATTCTTGCTTCTCTTTAAATTTGCTTGTCTCATGAACAGGTGCTTTACCCTATTTACAGCAATGCTTAATTCCATATCGTGTGCTCGAGTAGCTAATTCTTCGAAGGTCCTTGGCATGATTCCTTTAAGAACATATTGAAGCTCCCAATGCATTCCTTAGATACACATCTCTATGGCTGACTTTTCACTCAAACGATCCTGACAATTAAAGTTCAAGTTCCTCCATCTATTAATATAATCAACGACTGGCTCATCTTTCCATTGGTGAGAATTCGTTAACTCTACCATGTTAACAACATGACGAGTGTTGTTGAAGCGGTTAAGAAATTCTTGGTCGAGTTGATCCCAATTGTTGATGGAGTTAGGCTCGAGGTCAGTGAACCAATCGAAAGAATTTCCTTTAAGTGAACACACAAATTGTTTCACTAAGAGATCTCCATATGTCCCAGCATTATTACATGTCTCGATGAAATGCACTACATGTTTTGGGTTCCCCTTACCATCAAATTGTTGAAACTTCGGTGGTTGATATCCAACAGGCATTCTCATATTGTCAATCCTTTGTGAGTAAGGTTTGGCATATGTGAGAATGGACTTATTGCCACCAACTTCCCATTTGTCTTTTATTGTTCCCATAATGAAGTTCTTCAATTGATCAATAGGAATTAATCCATCCGAAGAGACTTGTATTTCTTGGGTTTTCTTGGAATCCTCCATTTCATCTTGAGCCTCAAGATCCTTTGGAGAACTCTACTCGTCTCCCCATTTTTTTCAATTCGATTCAACAATTAAGCGATGTACTCGTCTTGTTGTTGGGAATGCTTTGCGAGAACTTCCACGAATTTCGTAAGTTACGTTAATTTATCCTCGATGTTTGAATCACTCATCATCATAACGGGAGCAATTGAGAAAGCAGTTGACTCATCATGATTGGAAGGTTTAGGTTGAGGATCTCCACCCGGGGATAAATGAGTAGATCCAGTGCTTGAAGTTTCGTCATCTCCTTTGAAACTGTCTTCTTTGTCCATTGAAGATGACATTTTTTGATTGACCTCAGTATTATTATTGAGTGACTCGTTCCCAACTTCGTCATATGAAGCAGCGTTTGTCCTGCTCCTTGTTGTCATGCCATAAAGTTGTGGAAGCAACACCTCCTTTGTCATTGATTGCATTTGAACAAGTAGGCCTTAACATCTCGCTCCTTGAAATCATCAATGACATAACTTGTAGATGATGTTGATCCCTTTGAAGAGAAGAGATGGGAGGCGAAGATGGTCCCACAGACGTGCCAAAATTTGTTCTCAAATAAATTTCGAGTCTGCAAAATTAGAAACAAGAAAAATACGGACAAATAAATTTATTAAAATATGTGGGTACAAATCTCTTGCAATTTTCTAAATTTGTGAAAAGGACCCTCTGATTCTTCTCTTCAGCAGGAAACACCAATTTAGAGATGATGCCCTTGATTTTTGGATCGTACAAGATTTGGTGACAAACACCGGATCTTTTGTTGTTGAATCCTCCTCAGCTTATTTAATGAAGAACGCCTTGAAGATCACTTTGAATATTTGAAGAACGTCTCAAGGAACTCCTTGAATATTTGAAGAAGACTCAAAGAATGCCTCAAATATTTGAAGAAGACTTGAACTTTTGGAGCTCCTCCTTTGAAGTTCGGATTTTCTCCGATATTGATCTTGATGTATTCTGATAATGTATTTTGATGATGTATCCATTGATCCCTATAACCTTGATGTAGCACTCTATTTATAGGCAAAGGTTTGTCGAACATTTCCATATTTACATGGTGGAATTTCTTCGAGATATATTTAGGCACGACTCTTAATTGTCAAGATCTCCCAAAAAAAAAAAAAAAAAGGAATTAGGCAATTGTCAAGATCTTCAAGATATTCAAAAAAGATCCAAAAAAGAAATAGGCAATTTCTCAAAGTCTTTCAATTCGGGTTATTCCCTAACCAATTCACAGGCCTTCGGTATGTTGGGTCAATTTAATTTTGGCCCAACGATCCAAAAAAATATTTAGGTCTCATAAAGAAAATATTTATGCCTCCTTAAATTTTATTACAGGTACAAAGACTGGACCTTTTCGATTAAATATATTTAACTAAAATTTCCTTATCTACAAATTTTTACCTCTGATATGTCTCAAATTCATATTTTTATGATCATGATCGAGACTACTACTCACGAAACTAAGTATTCCTGAAGGTAATATGTACTTAAAAGATCAGGTGCAGATAATAAGTAAAAAAAAAAGGCGAAAAAGAATTATACATCTATTGGGAAAAGAATTATACATCTTTGGGAATGGTAAGAATCTTGTCTATAGCGATGTGTAAGTGGTAAAGACTATTGAAAGATTGAGATGGGCAAAGAAATTCTTCATTAATGGCTACTTGATTTGGGGAGATTTGGGGCACCTTTTTGACTTCCATATTTGTGATCTCTTTTTTTTTTTTTTTTGGGGGGTTAAGTCCATATTTGTGATCTCACCCGATCGATGTGTCTGTGTGTATATATATATATATATGTATTCGTGATCTCACACCGCGGGTTTTTTTTCGACAAGCACTTGTCTTGAGAATAAAGTGTAAGTATCATACTTTAGTATTTCTATTTAATTTATTAAATAAAAAATCTTGAATTTAATTTATTTCAAGGATAATTTTATTTTTTTATTTTGTTAAAGACAAGACTGTTTTTTTTTTTTTTTAATTTAATGTAGATAAGTTGATAATAATTTCAATTATGATTCAAGAAATGACAAATTCAAATAATGTAAAAGAACAAAATCTCAAAATTTTTAAAATAAATAAAATCAAGAAACATTTATGAAAAAAGAACTCTAAAATTATTAATAAAACAAAAAGAATAAATTTAGAAACGAAAGTTGTGTTGTGATAAAGTTACTGTCGTGAAAGCAAAATTTCTTATGACCTCGATGGAATGTTAATTCTGTCTTCTTTAACAAGGTTAGCACAACTATTTTTTTAACACATGCACTTGTGGTAAAAGAATTAGAATGAAAAAAATACAATTGTCTAGAATTTTTATCGTATATCTTTTTGATTTATCTAATCGATATAAATAAATAAGTATAAAATTGTCAACAATTGTGTCTATTCTAATAGATACAGACAGACAAACCTCTTCCTTTTTTATGGATAGAGTCATGATAATCCAATAGATGAACATGAAGATGATACTACACTTGTTAATTCGCATGAAATTAATATATCCAAAGTTGAACAAGATTTACTTAACTGGACGATTCCTAAGATGCGTATTTCTACTATTTATCAAAAAGGCACATTTGATTTTATGCAAGATTATTCTATTAAAACTTCTGACCATACATTCAGCATTAAACATGAGTGTGAAACCTTATATTTATTATCCAAAACTACTTTGCTACAACATAAAAAGAAATATCGATATTTGCATATTGGTCTTGTACAGATTGCTGTAAAACCTTTATTTCAATTAGGTCTGGATATTCCAATTCTTGTCATGCTTCGTGATACTAGACATATAAAATTTGATCATTCTTTACTTGCTATTTTAGGGTCAAATATAGCTAATGGACCTGTTTATTGTAATTGTTATCCTAACTTTACAGTTGATCTTACTGATGAAAACATATTAAAAACTTTAACTGTTAATTTACAAACTAAGAACCTTTCTTTAGATAATTCGAAATCAATAGGACTTATTTATAGAGTGTATTATAAAGTCATGAATTCTCTTGCCTCTAAGGCTCATATTAGATCTCCTATGGGTGAATCCTTATTATTTGAAGCTAACACAGAACATACCAATACTTTCATCCCTCGAACTCTACCTTGGAATGAATTATTAACTCCTAAACAGTCTAAATGGAACTTAGAAAATATTCAAACTAACAATCCACAAAGATCTAAGATCCAACCTGGAAGATTATCTAATATTACAGAATATTCTAATGGTACTATTGAACTAGCCTTCACAAATAGAAGTTTTTCTTCTAGATTTTTACCTTCAACTTCTACGTCACAACCCAAAGATCCTACTATTTTACACAGTGTTGATTTTACTCCTGAAATTCCAAAACCTTTATATACATTTGATACTGCTTCTAAATATGATCCATCCCCTAGTCAAATGGCCCCTGACTTACCTTCTCAACTCAATGTTATTTCATCCGATCATTTTCAATTAGATAAACCTCTTCTTTGACAATGGTTTAATCATCCCTCCTTAAGTTCGCATAAAAATTGGTTTTTTAGCACTTTCCCCCCCCCCCCCCGGGAGAGAGAGCACATCCGCACACTTTGGTATTCTGACATGACAGTCTTTGAAACCCATATAGAGTTTTTCTTTTGGTTAGAAAAATATCTAAAAAACCAACATACTGAAATTAATATGATTCAGTCATGGGAATTAGTCTCAGGACAAAATATAACATCCACTACACCTCCATTAGATGATTTAAAATTATTATACCAAAATACAGAAATAAAAGCATCCCCATTCAAAACCATTCCTCCTAAATTAAAAATTAATGACACTCCCACAATTTGAGATATAGATAAGATTTATCAGCAAAATAATTATATAAATCAAGCATTACATCATTTAAGTGAACATATAGCCCAACTTGATCTGCCTGTGAAGCCTCAAAAACTTGTTCCACCAAAACCTAATCAGCCTTTATTTAGAATCCATGAGCTAAAAACCCCCTTTCAAATTAAAAAAGACTCTGAATTACTTCTAGACATAACTAAGAAATTAGAAGGTTTAGATTTAAAGAAAACCATTAATATAACACAGACAGATAAAGTTCAAGAAAGAATTAGAACGTTTGAAAAATTAGTACAAAAAGAAGTATGTGCAGATATCCCTATTGCATTTTGGAATAGAAAACAACATTCAGTAGCATTGCCTTATGAATCTCCCTACAAAAGCCAGACCTATACAAATGAATTCGGAACTACTAGAGTATTACAAAAAAGAAATTAAAGATCTATTAGATAAAAAGCTAATTAGACCGTCTAAATCTCCATGGAGTTGTGCTGCCTTTTATGTTAATAAACATGCTGAACAAGAACGTGGTGTTCCCAGGTTAGTTATTAATTATAAACCTTTGAATAAAGCATTACAATGGATACGATATCCCATTCCCAATAAAAGAGATTTATTAAAAAGAACTTATGATGCCAATATCTATTCTAAATTTGATTTAAAATATGGATTTTGGAAAATCCAAATCAATGAAAATGATAAATACAAAACTGCTTTTACTGTCCCTTGCGGTCACTATGAATGGAATGTTATGCCATTTGGTTTGAAAAATGCTCCATCAGAATTCCAAAATGTTATGAATGAAATCTTTATGCCATACTCACATTTTTGCATTGTGTATATTGATGATGTACTTATATTCTCAAAATCTATTGAGCAACATTTCAAATATTTGCATACCTTTTATAGAGTAGTAAAGCATAATGGACTTGTGCTTTCGAAAACAAAAATGAAATTGTTCCAATTAGAGTGTAGATTTTTAGGACATTATTTGCATCAAGGTACATTTAAACCTATATGTAGAGTTATTGATTTTGCTTCAAAATTTCCTGATGAAATAAAAGACAAAACTCAATTGCAGAGATTCTTAGGATATTTAAATTACATATCTGATTTCATCCCTAATTTAAAACAACAGATAGAACCCTTATATCAAAGATTAAGAAAAAATTCTAAACTTTGGTCTGAACAGCATACTCTCATTATTAAAAATATAAAGAAAATTGTTACTACCCTGCCTTGCTTGGGACTGCTGCATCCAGAGGCTCACATGATAGTTGAAACAGACGCTTCAAACTTGGGCTATGGCGGAATTTTGAAGCAGATCCTTCCTAACCAATCTTCGGAACAGTTAGTAAGATACTGCTCTAGTATATGGACAGGGTCACAGGTTAATTATTCTACTATTAAAAAAGAAATTTTATCAATTTTTTTATGTATTTCAAAATTCCATGATGATTTGATTAATAAGTCTTTCGTGTTACGTATAGATTGCCAATCTGCTAAACATATTTTAGAAAAAGATGTCTAGAATTTAGTGTCCAAACAGATTTTTGCTAGATGGCAAGCCATTCTTTTTGCTTTTGATTTTACTATTGAATTCATCCGAGGAGAATATAATTCTCTTCCTGATTTTCTGACCAGAGAATTTTTGCAGGAAAAATATGGCAAACAATAATCCTAGACAAAGAATGCCCTCTTTACGACCTTCATATAATTTACCACCTACTACAAACCGATTTCTTTCCCTCACACAGACATCTCCACTTACCGCCTCATCATCCACAAGATTAGTATCCAGGTCTGCAAAAGATATAGTATCCACTCCTTCGCCTACCTCATATAAAGAAGCTGTTACTCCATCATCATTCTCACCTCCACTTGTAGGCAGCTGGGAAATAAAACCCAGATCTGTCCAAATCCTTCAAATTGAACCCGAACATAATGACTTATCCTTTAAACAACTCTTCTCTATCTATTTCTACACAGATACTCATTTTGTATCAACTAGCCCGTGCAAATCCAGAGAATGGTACGAAACTATTCTAATTGCCACAAAATCCATTGAAATATCCCATGCTTATCAGCCTGATAGAAATAACCCTAATCATGAAAGACTTGCTTATTCAAAGTGCAAAATCCTTCAGGTTTTAACACCAAAAGCATGGAAAGCTTCTTCATACATTACTCCTATAGCTTTCCCCTCCAACATGAGACCTTCAGCCTATACCTATTATGATTATGTCCAAGCCTGGCATAGGTTTCTTTTTATTCGACCTTGTACTCACTCCTGGTTCTTCTATTTTGTTAAAACATGCCCTTCTGATATTTCCTATTGGTTCTTATCTTGGTTTGACATTTATGGCCCTAATCATTCTATCCTACCTTCAGATGAACTGAAACAATATTCTCAATTCATGAATATGTCCTCAAAGTTATTATCCATTGAAAAATTATTTACTTATTTCTTTGAAAATAAATATCCTTGGATTATGGCTTGGCAATATGACAAGTCTCATGATGATTTAGGTTTTCCAATCTTAATCAGACAGATTCGTATTAAATGGTGGAAAGAATTTGCACAATCCAAGTTGAATCTACAGCCTCAACATCAAGCTCCTAAGTCAACATCCTCAAAAGCTGAATCACGGAATAAGTTTGCAGAAGCCTCAGCAAAATTGAAAGAAATCTTTGGTGATACGCAAGATGTCAAGAATATCATGGAACAGATGATCAACAACATGTTTGGTCATAAACATCCAAGCTCTCCACAGCCAACCCCAAGTTTTAGTCCAAGACCCGAGGACGACTTTGATCCGTACAGCCAGTTTGCTCCTTCTCCATGAAAGAAGTCCGTGAAAGACAGAAAATCCTTCGGGACATGATGCCCGAATTAATGAAGAAAAGAAAAAGGTATTGCGAGTATAAAACAGCTATTGAAAAATACAGACAAGAAGTTCTCACTCTTGATACATATCCTGTGTATGCCTTAGCCAAGCGAGAAATGCACATTTTAGAATCCGAAATTGAGTGGGCCGACCTCTACATCGACTTTGTGATGCGCCATTATTGCTGTTAGATAGATGTGACATAGCCGGTGGCCGGCAGTTTTATTAAAGTTACTTTATCAGATGCTTACTTTATTAGATATTTTGTATTATTGTGTGTACTGTTTATATTTTATGTTAAAATCCGGATTTGAAATCCAGATAGTGGCTATAAAAAGCCATGTATGTTTAGAGATAGGGTGTGCCTTGTTTTTTTTTTTGGTTTTCTCCTTCTGAGTGTCTTTCTTCTCAGTAAGTACTTTGTACTTCAAGTTTGAATAATATCTATCATATATTTCTTCAAGTATCTATATAGCTCTTGTATTTATCTTCATAATCATAAGTCACTTTTCAAGGATAATTTTGTTTTTTTATTTTGTTAAAGACAAGAGTGTTTTTTTTTTTTTTTAATTTAATATAGATAAGTTGATAATAATTTCAATTATGATTCAAGAAATGACAAATTCGAATAATGTAAAAGAACAAAATCTCAAAATTTTTAAAATAAATAAAATCAAGAAACATTTATGAAAAAAGAACTCTAAAATTATTAATAAAACAAAAAGAATAAATTTAGAAACGAAAGTTGTGTTGTGATAAAGTTACTGTCGTGAAAGCAAAATTTCTTATGACCTCGATGGAATGTTAATTCTGTCTTCTTTAACAAGGTTAGCACAATTATTTTTTTAACACATGCACTTGTGGTAAAAGAATTGGAATGAAAAAAATACAATTTTCTAGAATTTTTATAGTATATCTTTTTGATTTATCTAATCGATATAAATAAATAAGTATAAAATTGTCAACAACTGTGTCTATTCTAACAGATACAGACAGATTAAACCTCTTCCTTTTTTATGGATAGAGTCATGATAATAAAAATATTATATATAAAATAAATAAAGATATGACTTCTCTTATAAGGATTCAATCTAAATAATTAAAATAATATTTAATTAAAAATCTAATAACGACAAACAAATTAGTCATTTCCAAATAATGATAACCACTGTACAAACAGGAATAAGTAGAAATATTATTAATATGTAAAATTAAAAATATATATATATATATATATATAAATACTTTTGAATATATATATTAGATGTACTTTTTAAAAAAAAAAAAATATATTTTTAACGGAGATAAATTAATAATAATAAAATTAAAAATTCTTATAAATAATAATGGTAATTATTGGCAGCAATTTCTCCATTTACTTCAGTGATTAATTTATTAATTTACGAATCATCATCCAAGAAGAATGAAAGAGTCAACATTTTTTATTAGAACTAAAAGAGAGGCAAAAAAATTGGTCTTATTGTGATCTTCATTGTTATTACCATCTTCTTATACATATATATATATATACATATATATTGTGAAAATTCAATAACGGTAAAACAAATATTTATAAAAATAAATTCAAAAATAAATTGATTTGATATAATTTATATTATTGTTGAAGAAACACTACTAAAAATAACACTATATACGACGGCCCTACAACCGTCGTAGCTAGTGTAAGAGGGGTCGTATATACTATATACGAGTGTTCAACATCAGTTTTTGATCCGTCATAAAAGTAAGGGTCGTTAAAAATATACGACGGCTCAACAACCGTCGTATTTACTTTATACGACTATTAATTTACGACGGCTATAGAACCGTCGTATATATTCTTACTATATACGATGACTAATGGACCATCGTATATATTCCTACTATATACGACGGCCGTAAGACCATCGTATATACTATTGCTATATACGACAACTCTAGAACCAACATATATATTATTGTTATATACGACGGCTCTAGGACCATCGTTTATATTTGTTTTAAAATAAAAAAAAAATTAAAAATAGTATGACAAAACAGTTCACCATCCTTTATTTTATGAAATAAAAACCAACAAACATCTGAAATTGTACTTACCAAATAAACTCCATCCAAATGGAATCTCGGTATAGGCAACTAAGCCCCTAATCTTAAGTATACCACAAAACAGTTCATATAAATAGAATCCTAGTGTAGGGCTCTTTCTCTTACTTGCAACTTGTTAATTCTGTTAATTCTGTTAAATAGACTCTCACCTTGAAAGCCTACATGTCAGAGAGGAGTTGGGAACAACCAGCACCAACACTGAGCAGATTAAGAGGAAGACAGGTTACTAGAGTATGTCTTGAGAACAAACAGGGTTCATCTAACTTCTATGAATAACAGAGATGCACATTCTCCAACATATGCAACTGCTGCAAAATGCATTACTGCATCAAAGGCATTTTTTGAGAATATTTTTTCAACCTGATAAGGAAATCTGTAGAAAGAAAAAGAATTACATGCCTTATCTAAGGGGCATTGTGGCTAAAATGGAGATATAAAGCCTACAATGTTTTAATGCAATACCTAGGCTTAATTCCAGTATTTTTGTATAATTCTTTAGTCAAGTAATCATATAATATATTTTAATGTGATAAGTAAATTATAACATGTACCCGTGGAAACAGAAGAATCATGCAGAGCCTGTGCAGCGGATGGAGTAGAATCAGATTGTGGTGGAGGATGATGTAGGCTCTGACTATAAGGAACTAATTTGCATTTCAGCCTAAATTTAATTACCAAACACAAAATGTATAACCTAAATTTCTTTATTTATACTCACAGTCTCAGCTCGAATGAAGCCCTTCTCAAAATCCAAATGAATAACACCAGCCGCCTGAGGGGCAGTCATTCCTATGTAAATAGATCAACATAACTCAGATTAGTAGAAACATAAGCAGAATAAATGCAACTTATTACTTACACCATGTATCAATGCTATTCCTTCCCCATGCATTAGCTAGGTGTCTTCTTATGAGACAAAAGTTTCAATTCAATCTCT